>ML437061.1:0-32009 GCA_005239525.1 Nicotiana knightiana
TGATACACGTGTTGCTAGTAGGGGAACTACTTTAAACCATGCAGTGAGATAAGGTGGGCTAATATGCGTGTAGCTATTTCGAAAAAATAATTTTCAAAACTAAATGTAAGGCTCACGCGGTAATATAAGGAAATATTATGATTGAAATTGTGAAATATGGAAACGAGGCAATACCTCAGTTGTGATTTATTATTGTGCACTCTATGTTATAAAGGCTTGTTGGTTGAATAGTTTCTTGTTGTTTCTTCATTGCCTTTCTTGAAATTACCCGTAATTATTTTCTTGTTGTTTCCTTATGTGTGTACTCTTTGTTGTCTTTAGCGCTTAAACTTCCATTGTTAGCCTACATTATTGAACTGTTTACCTGTCATTTATTTACTCGCCTTCCATATTTAGACTATGTTATATGCTATAGTTCTATTTTATCCTAGTAGGTGTCTTGACCTAGCCTAGTCACTACTCTATCGAATGGATACAATTATGGTGTACTCATACTACGCTTCTGCATATTTTGTGCAGATCCAAGTACGTCTGCCCCTGCTGGACGCTAGTGATTAATTGATTAGCTACTTTTCCGCAGACTTCAAGGTATACCTGCTCGACGTCCGCAGGCCTCGGAGTCACCTCCCGTTATCTTCTCATTACAGTTATTTCCTTTAGCAGACAGTGTTGTAGTAGAGGTTTTAGAATATTTTGTAGAGCTAATGACTCTGTTCCACCGGTTTTGGGAATTATGTTGTTGATGTTCTATTTTGGGGTTTTATATGAGCTTATTGGTTTTACTTTAGTATCTCAAGTGGTTATTTCTGTTAACCTATTATTTAATGTGTCACGCCCTGAAATCCCACCATCGGGCCGTGATGGCGTCTAACGTTGAACCCGCTAGACAAGCCAATGTGTATAGATAAACTAGCATATTAACATTAATTTAATAGGATAAACTAAATCGTTCACAATTTAACATCGGAAATAAATATGGTTTCAAGCTAAATAAGGACAACATAATACAACAACGCGTAAATTTTCCCAAAACCTGGAGTCACAAACTCATGAACTGTCCATAAGAGTGCTAAATACAAAGTCTGAAAGGAAATACAAATACATGGCTATCTCTGAAACTAGAGGAAAACAAGACAAAAACTAAGGCATAGAGATGGGAGAGACGCCAAGGCCCACAAACGCCAGCGGGTGTACCTTGAATCCTCTAGGATGAGCTGGAAGACACTCCCACTAATGATGTCCTCCAGGTCCGGCTGCGTAATCTGCATAACATAAAGAAGTGCAGGTGTAGCATCAGTACAACCGACCCCATGTACTGAGTAAGTGCCGAGCCTAACCTCGGCGAATTAGTGACGAGGATAAGACACGACAACAAAAGGTACATGTGCAGTTCGAATATATATATATATAAACAACGGAAAAGAAATACAGGAAGTAATCCATCAATAATGAAAGGGGAACATGCTGTGGGGAGATAACAGTTTCGTATAAGAAATCTTAAACAAGGAAAGGAACAACAAGGTCAGAATATCAATAAGGACCAGAAATCACAAGCTTGCACGACATCACCCTTCGTGCTTTTACTCTCGTCCTCACTATGCAATGTATAATGTAATCAATGTAAATCATGGCACGACATCACCCTTCGTGCTTTTACTCTCTTTCCTCATAGTACAATCAATGAATATCGGTACGGAATGGTACATCGTACGGCACGGCATCACCCTTCGTGCTTTACACTCTTTCCACACAATATCAAACAATGCACGACATCACCCTTCATGCTTTAACACTCTTCCTCACCCAAACATCAATCACAAACAAAGGGCAAGGGAGTAAATAGAATAAAAATAGAAATCCCGGCAAGGGAACAATAGCAGTAATCTCAACATCCCAGCATGGGAGACAATATCAAACAATGCACGACATCACCCTTCGTGCTTTAACACTCTTCCTCACCCAAACAACAATCACAAACAACGGGCAAGGGAGTAAACATAATAGAAATAGGAATCCCGGCAAGGGAACGATAATTAAACAATTAAATCCCGGCAAGGGAACATCAATTTACAATTAAATCCCGGCAAGGAAACATCAATTAAACAATTAAATCCCGGCAAGGGAACAATACAATGATGACCCGACAAGGGTATATTTCAATAACTCTTTCTATTTCTTTCACTTTCATTTCCATGATTTATTCTATCACTTGAGCCAATGCTCCAAAGGATGTAATTATCTCATATTCCTTCATCATTTGTTTTACAATTTGAGCCAATGCTCCAAAATATGTAATATCTTATATTTCTTCATTGTTCGTTTCACAATTTGAGCCAATGCTCCAAAGATGTAATATCTCATATTTCTTCATTATTCTTTTCACAATTTGAGCCAATGCTCCAAAGATGTAATATCTCATATTTCTTCATTATTCGTTTCACAATTTGAGCCAATGCTCCAAAGATGTAATATCTCATATTTCTTCATTATTCGTTTCACAATTTGAGCCAATGCTCCAAAGATGTAATATCTCATATTTCTTCATTATTCGTTTCACAATTTGAGCCAATACTCCAAAGATGTAATATCTCATATTTCTTCACCATTCATGTTACAATTTGAGCCAATGCTCCTCGAAATTTAAAGATCACAATTCCCTTCACATGCTCCTTACAACATATAGAAATCATCAATTAAGCATGGAAGTTACAATAAAATCGGAATATTCGCAATAATAAGACTCACGGTCATACTAGACACCAATGTATAGATACTCATCACCATGCCTATACATCGTACTCTAATATTAGCAAGTAGCAAACAAGACTCAACTCCTATTCCCTCAAGCTAAGGTTAGACCAAACACTTACCTCGGGTCCAAAATATAGCAACCAACCCTCTAACACCGCCTTTCCTTTAGAATTCAACACCAGAATGGTATTATCTAGGCATAATCAACTCAAGTATATCAATAAATTGAATAATTCAATTACATAGCCTAATTACCCATCTCCATGCATTTTTTCAAAATAACAAAATTCGATCCCGGGCCCACTTGGTCCAAACACGAGGCTCGGACCAAAACCGCGTCACCATTCACTCACGAGCCCGAATATATAATTTATTTTCAAATTCGACCCCAAAACGAGGTCTAAATCAAGAAAATTCAAAAGGGCCTAACTCTACCTAAATTCCCAATTTTCTACTCTAATTTGCAAGTTTTAGGCTTAGGAATTCATTAGATATAGTTGAAAATGAAGGAAACGAGTTAAAATTTACTAACCCAAAAAGTTTTGGTGAAGGATGGCTTCAATGGATGCCTAAGGACCTTGAAGAAGATGAATTTCGTGAAAACTTATGAAAAATCCCGAGGCTACTGTTCTGGAAATATTTGTATACCACTGGGCAAAATTGCCCTTCGCGTTCGCGGAAGGGAGGTCGCGTTCGCGAAGGGTAGACTTGACAGACCATCGCATTCGCGGAAGGGTGAACGCAAACGCGAACGTGAACGCAAACGCGAATGTGAACGCGAACGCGAATGCGAAGAGTAAAAAGGCTGGGGTCCAGAAATTGACCTACGCGAACATGTGGGACATCACGCGAACGCGATGTAGATGACATGCAAAGCTACGCGAACACGGTCAAATGTATGCGATCGCGAAGAGGAAAAGAGGGATAAGCCCTCAGGGTCAAATAACCCTACGCGATCGCGAGGGAATGGCTGCGAACGCGGTGAAGGAAAGCTTAATGCTTCGCGAACGTGGAAGAGGCACCGCGAACGCGAAGAACAAATGGACCTGCAACTGCTGAAGCCAAAACCAACAATCTTCCTAAGTTCAAAATCACTCAGAGACACCTTCGAAACACTCCCGAGCCCTCGGAGCTCCTAACAGATCACATGCACTAACTCAAAAACATCCTACGAACTTAACCGTGCGATCAAATCGCCAATATAACATCAAAAACAACGAATTAAGCCTCAAAATCCATGAATTCTATCGAATTTCATAAAACATCAAATTTTCCATTTTTAGTCTGAAACACGTCAAACGACATCGATTTCAACCAAACTTTACAGAAAGTGCTTAAGCCACATATAAGACCTGTACCGGGCGCTGGAACCAAAATACGGGCCCGATACCAACACATTCTAACCAATTTCCATTTCACTTTTCTTTATAAATTTCAGAAAAATAATTTCACTCAAAAATTCATTTCTCGGGCTTGGGACCTCGGAATTCGATTCCGGGCATACGCCCAAGTCCCATATTTTCCTTCGGACCCTTTGGAACCGTCAAATCACGGGTCCGGGTGCATTTACCAAATATGTTGACCGAAGTCAAATTTATTAATTTCAATATCAAATCTTAGTATTTTTCACAGAATTTTATATTTAAGCTTTCCGGCTACACGCCCGGATTGCGCACAAAAATCGAGGCAACTAGAAATGAGGTTTTTAAGGCCTTGGGAGTACGAAATGGGTAATCAAATAGTTGATGACCCTTTGGTTCGTCACATTCTCCACCTCTAAAACAACCGTTCATCCTCGAACGGACAGAAGAAAGAAGTACTGAGTCGGGAAATAAATGAGGGTAACGGCTCCGGATATCGGACTCGGACTCCCAGGTTGATGCCTCAGGAGGCTGACCTCTCCATTGAACACGAACAAAATGGAAACTCTTGAATATCAATTGACGAATTTGCCGATCTAGAATAGCTACTGGCTCCTCCTCATAAGATAAGTCATTGTCCAACTGGACAGTGCTGAAATCTAACACGTGGGCTGGATCGCCGTGATACCTCCAAAGCATGGACACATGAAAAACTGGATGTACGACTGATAGGCTAGGCGGAAATGCAAGTCTATAAGCCACCTCCCCACTCGATCAAGAATCTCAAACAGACCAATGAACCTAGGGCTAAGCTTGCCCTTCTTCCCAAATCTCATCACGCCCTTCATAGACGACACTCAGAGCAATACTCGCTCACCAACCATAAAAGCCACATCTCGAACCTTGCGATCTGCATAACTGTTTTGCCTAGACTGAGCTACACGAAGCCTATCCTGAATGATCCTGACCTTGTCCAAGGCCTCCTGAACCAAATATGTACCCAACAACCGAGCCTCTCCCGGCTCAAACCATCCAACCGGAGATTGACACCGCCTACCATATAAATCCTCATAAGGAGCCATCTGGATACTCGACTGGTAGCTATTGCTGTAGGCAAACTCTGATAAAGGAAAGAACTGATCCCATGATCCTCCAAACTCAATAACACAAGCTCGGAGCATATCCTCTAATATCTGAATTGTCCGCTCGGACTGTCCATCAGTCTGAGGATGAAATGCTGTACTCAACTCAACCTGGGTGCCTAACTCTCGCTGAACTGCCCTCTAGAAACACGAGGTAAACTATGTGCCCCGTTCCGAAATGATAGATACCGGCACACCATGAAGGCGAACAATCTCCCGGATATAGATCTTAGCTAACCTCTCGGATGAATAGGAGACTGCCACAGGAATGAAATGCGCTGACTTGGTCAGCCTATCAACAATGACCCAAACTGCATCGAACTTCTTCCGGGTCAACAGAAGCCCGGTAATGAAGTCGATAGTGATCCTCTCCCACTTCCACTCGGGAAGCTCAATCCTCTGAAACAAACCACCAGGCCTCTGATGCTCATGCTTAACCTGTTGACAATTCATACACCACGCCACATATGCCACAATATCCTTCTTCATTCTATGCCACCAATGATGCTGCCGCAAATCCTGATACATCTTCGCGACACCCGGATGAATAGAGTCCCAGGAACTATGGGCCTCCTCTAAAATCAACTCTCGAATCCCATCAACATTGGGCACACAAACTCGCCCCTGCAATCTCAAAACACCATCATCATCTAAGGTCACCTGTTTGGCGCCTCCGCGCTGCACCGTGTATCTAAGGACACACAAATAGGGATCATAAAATTGCCGATCGCGGATACGCTCCAATAATGAAGAACGAGCGATCGTACAAGCCAACACTCGACTAGGCTCAGAAATATCCAACCTCACAAATCGATTAGCCAAATCCTAAACATCCAAAGCAAGCGGCCTCTAACTGACCGGAATAAAAGCAAGACTGCCCATGCTAGCTGGCTTCCTACTCAAAGCATCGGCCACCACATTGGCCTTCCCCGGGTGATATAAGATGGTAATGTCATAATCCTTCAACAACTCTAACCACCTTCTCTGCCTCAAATTCAACTACTTTTGCTTGAACAAGTACTGAAGACTCTTATGATCCGTGAACACCACACACGCCACGCCATACAGATAGTGCCTCAAAATCTTCAATGTGTGGACAATGGCTACCAACTCCAAATCATGCACTGGTTATTTCTTCTCATGAATCTTCAACTGCCTCGAAGCATAAACAATGACCTTGCCATCCTGCATCAACACTGCACCAAGCCCAATACGGTAAGCATCGCAATAGACTGTATAAGGCCCTAAATCTGTGGGAAAAACCAATATCGGTACCATAGTCAGAGCTGTCTTGAGCCTCTGAAGGCTCACCTCACACTCGCCCGACCATATGAATTGGGCACCATTATGGGTCAACCTGGTCATCGGGGCTGCAATAGATGAGAACCCCTCCATGAACTGACGATAATAGCCTGCCAATCCCAAGAAACTCCGAATCTCTGTAGCTGATGCTGGTCTAGGCCAGTTCTTGACTGCCTCAATCTTCTTCGAGTCAACCTGAATACCCTCTGCTGATACGACATGACCCAGGAATGCAACTGAACTCAACCAGAACTCACACTTCGAAAACTTTGCATATGGCTGGCTATCCTTCAGAGTCTAAAGAACCACTCTGAGATGCTACTCGTGCTCCTCCTGACGCGGGAGTATATCAATATATCATCAATGAAGACTATCACGAACGAGTCCAAATAAGGCCTGAACACTCGGTTCATCAAATCTATAAAAGCTGCTGGGGCATTTGTCAACCCAAACAACATGACCAAAAACTCGTAATGCCCATACCAAGTGCGGAAAGCTTTCTTAGGGACATCGGATGCCCTAATCCTCAACTGATGGTAGCCAGATCTCAAGTCTATCTTTGAAAATACCTTGGCTCCCTGAAGCTGATCAAACAAATCATCAATCCTTGGCAGTGGATACTTATTCTTGATTGTAACCTTGTTCAATTGCCGGTAATCAATGCACATCCTCATCGAACCATCCTTTTTCTTCACAAACAATACTGGAGCACCCCAAGGAGAAACGCTGGGCCTAATGAAACCCTTCCCAAGAAAATCCTGCAACTGTTCCTTCAACTCTTTCAACTCTGGCGGGGCCATGCGATACGGCAGAATAGAAATAGGCTGGGTGCCTGGACCCAGATCAATGCAGAAATCAATATCCCTATCTGGTGGCATCCACGACAGGTCTGAAGGGAAGACCTCAACACCACGGGTACCGAATCAATAGAGGTAACCTCAACACTGGAATCGCGCACATAAGACAAATAAGCCAAACACCCCTTCTCGACTTATGCCGAGCCTTCACATACGAAATAATACTGCGGGTAGAATGACCAAGAGTTCCCTTCCACTCCAAACGGGGCAAATCCGGTAAGGCTAAGGTCACCGTCTTGGCATGACAATCCAAGATAGCATGATATGGGGATAACCAGTCCATCCCCAATATAACATCAAAGTCGACCGTACCTAAAATCAACAAATCAACATGGGTCTCAAGACCCTCAATCGCCACAACACAAGAACGGTGGACTCGATCGACCACGATAGAATCACCCACCGGTGTAGATACATACACATGAACACTCAGTAGATCACTAGGAATGACCAGGTATGGTGCAAAATAAGAGGACACATATGAATACGTAGACCTTGGATCAAATAACACTGAAGCATCTCTGCAACAGACCCGAATATTACTTGTAATGACTGCGTCTGAAGACTCAGCCTCTGACCTGGCTGGAAGAGCATAACATCGGGGGTGGGCCCCAACACCCTGAACCACATCTCTGGGACGGCCGGCTGCTGGCTGGCCTCCACCTCTAGCGGCCTGAGCTCTACCTCTAGCACCTCTGCCCTCACCTCTAGCTGGCTGGGCAGGTTGTGGAGCACCTAGTGCCTGTACCATGGCACGGGAACCCTCATGCTGCGAACTACCTGATGCCCAAGGGCAAAATGTGGCAAGGTGACCGGATCGCCACAAGTGTAACAAGACCTCGGCTGCTGAGGGAACTGAGTCTGACCCTGTCGACCTGAATGACGACCTCAAAAACTCTGATGCGGTGGTGCGCTGATGGGAGATAGTGGCGCACTATAAGACTGCTGATCAGAATAGTGCGTCTGATAACCACGACCACCTGAAGTACCATGAGAAACTTGGAGAGGTGACTGGAAGGGTCTGGGAGGATGAACTCTGCTTGAAGAATCCCTGCCCCCAGATGAGGCTCCACTGAAATGACCGAAATGACAGGGCCTCTTGTCAGCCCCCTGACCATCACCCTGTGACATAATCATCTCAATCCTGCTGGCCACATTGGCCGCATCCTGGAACGATATATCTGTACCTGACTCTCTAGCCATCTGAAGTCTGATAGGCCGGGCCAATCCCTCAATAAATATCTGAACCCTTTCCCGATCAGTGGGAAGTATCATAAGAGCATGTTGAGCTGTCCAAATAATCCTGGGGGTCCTCTGATGGTGAACCACTAAAAGTGGCAGTGAATAACTTAGTGAACCTGTCCAGTCTCCACAAAGCATCTACTGACATAGCTACTCCCTCTGCTACTGGTGCTGCAATACCCGGCTGAGCTACTCCGGCTGGCTGAGGTGCCGAAGTCTGAAACTGTGGAGCTAGCTGCTCTGGCACGCGGGTGGCAGGAGTCTGGGCACCTCCCCCAGCCTGAGGGACGGCTGATGCTATAGGAAGAAGACCCGCCTGTGCTACACTCTCCATGAGTCCGACTAGATGGACAAGGGCGTCCGGAATCACTGGGGTAGCTATGAACCCCTCTAGGACCTAAGCTGGTCACTCTGGGACTGCCGGAACTGGGATCTCCTCATCAGTCTCGATCTGAGGGTCCTCCACTAAGGCTGCTGCTCGAGGCTGAGCCCGACCTCTAGCACGGCCTCGTACCCGACCTCGACCCCGAGTAGGAGCTGTAGCAGGAGTGCCAGGCTGCTCAGCGGAACCAAGGGAAGCACGCATCCTCGCCATCTGTGAGAGAATATAATAGAAACTCAATCAGTACTCAGAATTCATAGCGCACGACAGAGAAGAAAAGAAATATGGAGTCATCCTAACTTCGCAGCCTCTGAGGGATAAATACAGATGTCTCCGTACTGATCCCTCAGACTCTACCACATTTTCTGTGAGTTGTGAGACCTAAGTAACCTAGTGCTCTGATACCAACTTGTCACACCCCGAAATTCCACCACCGGGCCGTGATGGCGTCTAACGTTGAACCCGCTAGACAAGCCAACATGTATAGATAAACTAGCATATTAACATTAATTTAATAGGATAAACTAAAAGGTTCACAATTTAACAACGAAAATAAATATGGTTTCAATCTAAACAAGGACAACATAATACAACAACGGGTAAATTTTCCCAAAACCTGGAGTCACAAACTCACGAACTGTCCATAAGAGTGCTAAATACAAAGTCTGGAAGGAAATACAAATACATGGCTGTCTCTGAAACTAGAGGAAAACAAGACAAAAACGAAGGCATAGGGATTGGAGAGACGCCAAGGCCCACGAACGCCAGCGGGTATACCTTGAAGCCTCTAGGATGAGCTGGAAGACACTCCCACTAATGATGTCCTCCGGGTCCGGCTGCGTAATCTGCACAACATAAAGAAGTGTAGGTGGAGCATCAGTACAACCTATCCCATGTACTGAGTAAGTGCCGAGCCTAACCTCGGCGAAGTAGTGACGAGGCTAAGACACGACAACAAAATGTACCTGTGCAGTTCGAATATATATATTTAAACAACGGAAAAGAAATACAGGAAGTAATCCATCAATAAGGGAAGGGGAACATGTTGTAGGGAGATAATAATTTCATATAAGAAATCTTAAACAAGGAAAGGAACAACAAGGTCAGAATATCAATAAGGACCAGAAATGACAAGCTTGCACGACATCACCCTTCGTGTTTTTACTCTCTTCCTCACTATGCAATGTATAATGTAATCAATGTAAATCATGGCATGACATCAGCCTTCGTTCTTTTACTCTCTTTCCTCACAGTATAATCAATGAATATCGGTACGAAATGGTACATCGCACGACACGACATCACCCTTCGTGCTTTACACTTTTTCCTCACAATATCAAACAATGCACGACATCACCCTTCATGCTTTAACCTCTTCCTCACCCAAACAACAATCACGAACAAAGGGCAAGGGAGTAAACAAAATAAAAATAGAAATCCCGGCAAGGGAACAATAGTAGTAATCTTAACATCCCAGCAAGGGAGACAATATCAAACAATGAACGGCATCACCCTTCGTGCTTTAACACTCTTCCTCACCCAAACAACAATCACAAACAACGGGAAATGGAGTAAACAAAATAGAAATAGGAATCCCGACAAGGGAACAATAATTAAACAATTAAATCCCCACAAGGGAACATCAATTAACAATTAAATCCCGGCAAGGAAACATCAATTAAACAATTAAATCCCGGTGAGGGAACAATACAACGATGACCTGGAAAGGGTATATTTCAATAACTCTCTCTCATTCTTTCACTTTCATTTCCATGATTTATTCTATCACCTGAGCCAATGCTCCAAAGGATGTAATTATCTCATATTCCTTCATCATTTGTTTTACCATTTGAGCCAATGCTCCAAAAGATGTAATATCTCATATTTCTTCATTATTCGTTTCACAATTTGAGCCACTACTCCAAATATTTAATATCTCATATTTCTTCATTATTCGTTTCACAATTTGAGCCAATGCTCCAAAGATTTAATATCTCATATTTCTTCATTATTTGTTTCACAATTTGAGCCAATGCTCCTCCAAATTTAAAGATCACAATTCCCTTCACATGCTCCTTACAACATATAGAAATCATCAATTAAACATGGAAGTTACAACAAAATCGAAATATTCACAATAATAAGACTCAAAGTCATGCTAGACACCAATGTATAGATACTCGTCACCATGCCTATACATCGTACTCTACAATTAGCAAGTAGCAAACAAGACTCAACTCCTATTCCCTCAAGCTAAGGTTAGACCAAACACTTACCTCGGGTCCAAAATATTGCAATCAACCCTCTAACACCACCTTTCCTTTAGAATTCAACTCCGGAATGGTATTATCTAGGCATAATCAACTCAAGTATATCAATAAGGATTCAATAATTCAATTACATAGCCTAATTACCCATCTCCATGCATTCTTTCAAAATTGCAAAATTTGAGCCCGGGCTCGCTTGGTCCAAACACGAGGCTCGGACCAAAACCACGTCACCCATTCACCCACGAGCCCGAATATATAATCTGTTTTCAAATTTGACCCCAAAACGAGGTCTAAATCAAGCAAATTCAAATGGGCCTAACTCTACCCAAATTCCCAATTTTCTACTCTAATTTGCATGTTTTAGGCTTAGGAATTCATTAGATATAGATGAAAAATGAAGGAAACGAGTTAAAATTTAATAACCCAAGAAGTTTGGTGAAGAATGGATTCAATGGATGCCTACGGACCTTGGAGAAGATGAATTTCGTGAAAACTTATGAAAAATCTCGAGGCTACTATTCTGGAAATATTTATATACCATCGGGCAAAATTGCCCTTCGCGTTCGCGGAAGGGAGGTTGCGTTCGCGAAGGTTAGACTTGATAGACCATCGCATTTGCGGAAGGGTGAACTCGAACGCGAACGCGAACGCGAACGCGGACGCGGACGCGAAGAGTAAAAAGGCTGGGGTCCAGAAATTGACCTATGCGAACGCGTGGGATATCACGCGAACGTGATGAAGAAGACATGCAAACCTACGCGAATGCGGTAAAATGTATGCGATCACGAAGAGGAAAAGAGGGCTAAGCCCTCCGGGTCAAATAACCCTACGCAATCGCGAGGGAATGGCTGCGAAGGTGGTGAAGGAAATCCTAAAGCTTTGCGAACGCGGAAGAGGCGTCGCGAACGCAAAGAACAAATGGACCTGCAACTGCTGAAGCCAAAACCAGGAATCTTCCTAAGTTCAAAATCACTCCGAGACACCTCCGAAACACTCCCGAGCCCTCTGGGGCTCCTAACAAATCACATGCACTAACTCAACAACATCCTACGTACTTAACCGTGCGATCAAATCGCCAATATAACATAAAAAAAAGAATTAAGCCTCAAAATCCATGAATTCTATCGAATTTCATAAAACATCAAAATTTTCATTTGTAGTGCGAAACACGTCAAACGACATCTGATTTCAACCAAACTTTACAGAAAGTGCTTAAACCACATATAAGACCTGTACCGGGCGCTGGAACCAAAATACGGGCCCGGTACCAACACATTCTAACCAATTTCCATTTCACTTTTATTTATAAATTTCAGAAAAACAATTTCACTCAAAAATTCATTTCTCAGGCTTGGGACCTCGGAATTCAATTTCGGGCATACGCCCAAGTCCCATATTTTCCTACGGACTATACGGGACCGTCAAATTACGGGTTAGGGTCCGTTTACCCAAAATATAGACCGAAGTCAAATTTATTCATTTCAATATCAAATCTTAGCATTTTTCATAGAATTTCATATTTAAGCTTTTCGGCTACGCGCCCGGACTGCGCACAAAAATTGAGGCAACTACAAATGAGGTTTTCAAGGCCTCGGGGGTACGGAATGGGTAATAAAATAGGTGATAACCCTTTGGGTCGTCACATAATGTTAGGCTTACCTAGTCTTAGAGATTAGGTGCCATCACGACATCTTAAGGTTGGAAATTGAGGTTGTTGCACCCTATTTTGCACTAGTCAAAAAAAGATTCAACTCGTGATTTCTCTGTTGTTGATGAAAAAGAGTCGCCGCCTAAGATTTAAAGGTATACTAGTGTACCTATTTAATTAATAAAGGTCATATTCTTTATTAGTCTTCTAACCGATGAGATTATGGGTACGAGTTCTTGTTCATCTAAGGGGAAGGTGTTAGACACCCCTTAAAATCTACCTGAGGTAGCTCCATAGGACTTAGACTAGATTTAGGACTAATTGTTTGTACTATGCTTAAATGTTGTTTAAAGAGATACGATTTACTATCTATTAGTGGCATAATACTTACAAAAGGTGTATAATTTTAAAAGAATATGACTTTGGAGAGAAGTCTTAGAAAAATGATATTGGTGTATATGTGCTTGAAAGAGCTTAAAAGTATATATGATGTTTGTACGAAAACATGTGAAAAGAAGGACATATTTATAAAAACATATTGTCTTTTAAGAAGCATGGATTTTCATATTACTCTAATGAGATGAAGATGTTATAAAAGTAAGGCTAAGATATACCTTGACTTTTAAGTATTAGACTTGAAGAGATCGTCTGAAAATCTTTATTTGGGCGGAAACACCTTTTTTTTTGTAAAAGAGTTGATTTCCTTTTAGAAGGCCAAGCTTGCGATTCAATTCTGGTTTTCCTTTTGAAAGAGGGATTGCTGGCTCTTGTTAGGCTTTTGGACTTCAAAATCTTTAAGAAGAGTTAGCAAAAGCATAGCAGCTTAATGATATGAACAACTTTTGATTAGCGAATGGGGGATTAGTTACTAACTAATATTTCTTTTGACCCTATGTTCTTTAAGGCTTGCTTACGTTGTTTTCATATGATTTAAGATATAAAGTAAAGAATTCAATCCAATATATAATTGTTGTATACATGTGACAGATAATATAATAGGAACATAGTAAAAGACAATGGCATAACAAAACTATAGAATAGCGAAGCAGTGTATAAGAGGAGTAAAGAGAAAGAATGGACTCTGGTTTTTGGGCCTCAAAGAGGCAGGCCCAACAATAATAGGGACATGCAATGACTGACTTTGGACTTTCGAGATATAGCAATGCTGGACTGGGCCTGAGTTCCTTAAGAACTCAGCAGGCCCAAATAATTGTACATGTTTAAAAAAAGAAAAGAGAAGGTCATTAGAAAGATAATACTCTATACATGTTCATACCTAAAGCTTGCAAGCATAGATAAAGAAGGTGACAAACAATATTTAAACATTAGGAGGGTCATACTAATGTGGCAGTTACGTATAGCAAGTGATCCACATTAAATACCTTTCCTTGTCATTAAACACTAAACCCAAAGAGAATAACAAGTGTCAATTAATTAAGGGCTAATGAGAGTGTTCCACTCAAGGTCGAAGCCCTAATGAATTCCTCTTTGAATCCCAAAGTTCCCAAGGGTCTCAAGGCCCAGTGCAATGCTAGTGCTGTGGATATTAGCCCAACCAAAAGTTAAACTTTACTCCTAAATACCTTTTACCACTAATGACTCATTCTTCGCTATAGGTTTAAGTGCCAATGAGGCACTTTCAATGTAAATCAAATCACCATAACACCATACCACATAAGTGTACCCTTATTAACAACACAATATAAAGAACACAAAACGATTTCAATTTTAAAAACTATATTTCCAATACTAAGTGAAGGATTAACACATTAAACAGGTCTGAAGGTTAAGTTCCAAACACACATAGAGGCAGGAACACTATAATGTTTCTGCTTAAGTTTCAAACACTTGGGATCACACTTCTTAAGGATAGATTAAGAGCTCACAATTCAGATATGCAGCAACCTAGAAATACAGATGCCTTTTCCCTAACAGACTAATCACATATTGGTTTAACTCAAGTCTTATCATTAACACATACATAGGTTAACAATACTACTTGGAGATTTTGAAAGCATCAACAGAGATTCAGACAAATAATCATATTTAAAAATCTCTATAGGTGTTACCAGAATATAATCAGAACTTTTAACATGACTACAAGTTTGCAGATTCAAATGGAACATCTAAGAATGCTTAACAGGATCATAGACTATCAGTCATACTTAACCTTGAAATTGATGATGGAACCACCCCTTTATAAGAGTGTTAGTCTAATTATGAAATAGGCAAACTATTATGTCTAAGCAGTCGCAATAAGAGGTTTCTCTTAGAGAAGATTCATTTCAGACTAACAGGGAAAGAAAGAGCTGAGTGCAGTTTCAAGACTGTACAAAAGTATGAAATCATGAAAGATAAATAGACGTACATGCAACACTTTCATTCAACTACACATAGATACTTCAACTGAGGTTATTATCTTACAAAAATTAGTATGGGTTTCACTCATTATAAGATCAAGTCAACAAAGTCATAATGGGGGTTAAAGACAAGGGAGAATGATTCGTATGAGATTAAGTCAACAATGTCATCAGAAAGTACTTAGGCTTCGGAAAATGATTCGTATGAGATTTTAGGCTAATGTTTGGTCTGGTAGGTCTGGTTGGTGAGAGCACTCAAAGCTCTATTTATAGTACCATTCAATGGCTTAGCGTTCTACAAATTCAAACTGGATAGTGGAGAGTGACAACTGCCAGATGATGCAAGAGAGATCGGGGAAAATCTAAGGAACAGAGGGGAAATCAACAAGGATTTTACCTGAGGGAGAGAGGTTGACCGTTAAAGGCAAGCATCAATGAACAAAACTTGGATACCCATAGGTCACTGTGTTTGACCTCTGGGTATATAATATTCATCATGGGATCTCTGAAGAAGCTCTATGCATGCTATGATTTAACATAACACAAGATAAATCTGAAGAGTTTATGTTTCATTCATATGCTAGGGTTTTGGATTTGGGGGATTTGAAACATAGTGGTGAAATGGAAAAAGTATCTGCGAGAATTGTGGGTATGAGAGAAAGAAGGTATGAATCTCTGGTTGATTTGAGACCTTGAACGAATCTGTGTAAGGTTTCCTTACTAATCAAGTTTATAAGGTAGAGAGAAATATGAGAGGAAGTGGAAAGAAGAGCGGCTGGACAAATGGGAAATAATTTTAGGGTTTGAGTAGTTTAGGCTATCTCTGGGGTTATGGTTGGGAATTAGGATCTGGGCCGCTGGATCTTTAGATCAATGACCTTGATAAATCAGAGAGTAGATAATTAAAATGAGGAATTATGGAGGCCATTGTATCTTTGGATTCGGATGGTGGAGATTAAATTTGATGAGACATTAAAATTAAAGGGAAAAATGAGATAAACATGGGCTATTGAGATAAAGGATGGATAGTTTGGATCCTTTGTGTTTCTTTTATGAGTGATAGAGATAGGTGATGTGGCATGCACTAATTGGTTCAAATGGGGTGGCATGGATTGCCAAGGTGGACAAGGAGGAGTGTTTGGATTGGGTGTAATGACCTGGCTGGTTGTTTCGGGAGTTAAGTCCCCCTTTCCCCTATTTCTGCTTCTTTTTGTGCTATTCAACTATATTATGTTATGCCGGGTTAGTTGGTTCGGGTCCAGAGTGGTTTCGGAGTGCATTGAGACACTTAGTCTCTTTGTTAGAAGCTTAAGTTGGAAAAGTCAACCGGATATTGACTTATGTGTAAATGATCTAGGATTTAAAATTTGATGATTCCGTTAGCTCCTTTAGGTGATTTTGGACTTAGGAGCACATCCGGAATGTGATTTGGAGGTCCTTAGTAGAATTAGGCTTGAATTGGCGAAAGTCAAAAATTTGGCGATTTTGGTCGGCAGTGAAAAATTTGATATCCGGGTAAGAATGGTTTTCTGGAAGTTGGAGTATGTTCGTGGTGACATTTTTGACGTGTGTGTAAAATTTGAGGTCATTCGGACGTGGTTTGATAAATTTCGGCGTTGTTTGCAAAATTTTGAAGTTTTGAAGTTCTTAGGCTTGAATCTGAGGGTAATTTGGTGTTTTGATGTTGTTTTAGGTGATTCGAAGGTTCGACTAAGTTCGTATGTTGATATATAACTGGTTGGTATGTTTGATTGAGGTCCCGAGGGGCTCAGGGTGATTTTGGATGTCTAACGGGAAATTTGGAAATGCAGCTGAACAATTGCTAGTTCTAGTGCCTTCCGCACATGCGGAGTGGGAGCCCGCAGGTGAGAGCCCGCAGTAGTGACTAAGGAGCGACAGATGCATCTATAGGGGAATTGAGCAGAAGCCGTAGGTGTGAGGTTGTTCCCGCACCTGTGAGAGTCGCAGATGCGGGCAGGCAATCATAGGTGCTAGAGGGGATCCGTAGGTATACCTCGCACCTGCGATGATCATAGATGCGGTCGTGAGGTGTAGATGCGGTCCCAGGGACTTTAAGTGAATTTTGCATAAGCGGAGATTGGTCTGCAGATGCGGTCCCGCAGATGCGGAGAAGGAACTGCAGGCGTGGTTTCACTGGGCAGAAGGTATAAAAAGGGGACTTCCTGATTTTTCCTCATTACTCGGACTTTTGAGCTTTTGGGGTGATTTTTGAAGGGTATTCACTAAAGTAAGTTGCTTGAGCTCTATTACCCTTAGCTATAGTGTTTTCCCGTTGATTTCTCACCTAATTAGTGAGGTTTTTGAAGTGAAACTGGAGGTTAGGTCTTGGGATTTTGGAGAGTGTAATTTGGGGATTTGAGGGACCAAATGCTGTCGGATTTTGACGAAATCAGTGTGGGTAGACTCGTGAGTGAATGGACTTTCGGATTTGTGACTTTTGTCGGGTTTCGAGATGTGGGCATGGGGGCCGAGTTTGAGTGAATTTCGGATTTTGAATCTAATTTAGTAGTTTTTCTTGTGGAATTGATTCCTTTAGCATATATTAATGGTGTTGTACAGGTTGTGACTAGATTTGGAGAATTTGGAGGCCGAATCGAGGGGCAAGTGCATTGCGGAGTAGGGATTTGGTCGAATTAAGGTAAGTAATAGTCTTAAACATGGTCTAGAGGGTATGAAACCTCGAGAAATTCATATGATGTGGATATTTAGAAGTGACGCGCATGCTAGGCGATGGGTGTGTGAGCGTGCACCGTGTGGGATTGAGACTTGGTTCGTCCGGGGAGAATGTAAAGTCGATTGGCCGATTGTTATTACCTGTTCATTATTGTTTTTGAGTTATTGAATGTCTTACATTTTAGAAACCATGCTTAGGTTATATAAAAACACAGTTGGGACCCGCAATGGTCGTGAATTTTGTAACGACCTGACCAGTCGTTTTGTGCTCTAGCACGTCGTTTAGCGGTTTGAAGTCGTGGGCAGCTTCATTTTAGGTATTATGAACCTTGGGCGTGGTCGGAATTGAATTCCAGGAAGTTTAGAATTGATTTGGAAAGAAAATTCTCATTTCAGAAACCTTAAGTTGGAGAAATCAACTAAGACTGGAATTTTGAGTAAACGATCTCCGAATCGGGATTTGAAGGTTCCAGCAGGTTCGTATGATGATTTCGGACTTGGGTCCGGATAGGGTTTTGGATAAGCTGGGAGCGTTTCGGCGTATATTGTGGAAGTTAGCATTTTAGAAGGATTTCATGAATTTGGGGTTGAAGTGCATATCAGTGAGGTTGATGTCCGTTTGGGATTCCGAGTCTGGGAATAGATCCATATGGTAATTCTGAAATTGGGAGCGCGATCGGAAGTGAATTTTGATATTTGTAGGTCATTTTGGAGCCAGTTGGCTAAAGATAGAAATTTGAAGGTTTTTGGTAAATGTGACCGGAAGTGGAAGTTTTGATATCAAGGTCGGAATGTGATTCCGAAAGTTGGAGCAGGTCCGTAATGATGAATATGACTTGTTGCAAAATTTGAGGTCAATCGGACGTGATTTGATAGGTTTCGACATCGGATGTAGAAGTTTGAAATTCTAAGTTCTTAAAGAATCAGATTTGAGTGTGATTCGTGATTTCGGCGTTGTTTGATATGATTTGAAGGCTCGAGCAAGTCCGTGTCATGTTTTGGGATAGGTTGGTATAATTGGACGGGGTCCCGGAGACCTCGGGTGGATTTCGGGTGGTTAATGGATCAAAGTTGAAGTTGGAAAAGGGCTGAAGCTGCTGTCATCTGGTGTAACCGCACCTGCGAGGATTTGGCCGCATGTGCGGCTTGGGAGTCGCAGGTGAGAGTGTGGGCTTGGCTTGGGAATGCAGGTGCGATGGATATTCCGCACCTGCGAAGCCGAATGTGCGGGCAGTGGGGGTGCAAGTGTGATTTGGCTGGAGTTGAGTGAAACTGCAGGTGCGGGAGATTTGGTCGCACCTGCGGGATCGCAGGTGCGGAGGAAGGACCGCAGGTGCGGAAATCGACCTGGGTAGAATGTTTTAAAACGAGAATTTGGGGTTCATTGTCTTCATTTTTCATGGTTTAGGAGATTTTGGGAAAGCCTTTCAAAGGAGATTTCACCAAGCATCAAGAGGTAAGTTGTTTCTACTTGTTTCTAAAAGGTTAAATACAAGATTATATGCATGGATTAGGCATCGAAATTGGTGGGAAATTGGGGTTTTTGGAAGAAAAACCTAGAAAATTTAACTTTGGATTTTAGCCACGAATTGAGCATGAATATTTGAGTAAATTATATATTTGATTTAGTAAGTCTACGGGTAGAACGTACCTTCGAGAAATTTTGGATCCCGGGCATGTGGGGCCGAGGGAATTTTGGTCATTTCACTAAGAGGGGTTGGGAAAATATATAATATGAATTCGTTTTGAGTATTAGGATAAATTTTCATTGCTTTGTCATTTATGTGGTAGTTTCAGAGCGTTATGCGTCCGTTGGAGTCATCGGAAAGGCTTGGAAGCCAGTGTTGGAATTTCGAAGCGAGGTAAGCCTCCTTTCTAACTTTGTGAGGGGGAATCGTCCCCCTAGGTGAATTAATTCACTACATGCTATTATCTCCGGGGGCTACGTACGCACGAGGTGACAGGAGTCTGTGCGTAGCTACTATTATGCCATGTTCGGGTAGCCTAGGACCCACTAGCATGCTTTATGACTGTACCTGTAACCCTGCCTGTGATATTAAACTGCTGATATGACTGAAACATAATCGAATGTTTAAACGAAAGCTAGAGTTCATATTGTTAAATCCTTCTAAAAAGAGAATTATTTCCGCTGTGAATATATGTGCACCTGGACTGGATTGTATCATGGAGTATTACTACATTTGATAAATGAGTTTCAAAAACAAAGATTTCAAAACCTATATTTCATGTTTCTTTTTATAAATATTTTACCACTTTCATGAGAAAACGATTTTCATGATAAAATATGAGTTTATTGTGTGGATATGTGTAACTTTGGGTGCCTGAGTCGCTTGAGTGATTCGCGAGAAGGAAGACCCTGCATTTGTGTATGTATTCCTATGAGCACCCGAGTCGCATGTATGATTCGCGAGTAGGCTAGCCGTATTATGTTAACCGCGTCGCATGATCGATTCGCGAGCGGGCAGATAGATGCATCTATGGTTCGAGCCGGTCGACCCCTCGGCAGTGCACAATTTATTATTGTTGGTCTGCGCCATTCGACCCTCAACATCGCTTGCACATGATATTTGATGCGTAGTTGTTATGATATTTTCCTGATTACTGGTCTGAAATGTTAAATTGTCAATTGCCTGATTCCTTCCGTTGATTTATTATTATTTGATTAAATCACCATTTAGATTAATTGTGAATATGACGAAGATATAAAGTGTTAAATGTGAACGAAATTGAAGGACGTTTAAATCCTGTTTTATAAACTGCCTATGATAAAAACCATGCTTTGTGTCACTCTTAAATATTTCAAATGGACCTTTAGTAAGTGTCTAAATTAACCTCTCGTCACAACCCCTCTGAGGTTAGGTGGGAGACTTGCTGAAATTAGTAAAATGAATTGTATTTTTGTGTAGCTCATTACTGCTTCTTAGTTCCTTATTTAATTCTGTTTAAGTACTCACATTACTCCCTACACCTTGTGTGCAGATCCAGGTGTTACCGTACGCGGAGGTCATTGAGCTCGTGCATAGTTGACCTTTTTCCGGAGATTTACGAGGTAGCAGCCGGCGTTCGCATACCTTATGCTTCTTCCTTATTTTCTTTCTTTCCATGTATTGATATTAGATGCAGACTATTGTAAACAATGTCTTTTGGATTTAGAGTCTAGTTGCTCATGACTTGGTGACACCCTGATGTTTGGGCTAGTAATTTCGCATTTTGTTTTCTATTTAAAGTTGAACTTTGAGTTTTATGAAAAATTCTTGATATGGAAAGTTTTACATTACTGTTATATTGATTCTGAAGTATTTTTGGGGTAGTCGGTTTTCCTAGTACCATTGATAGGCGCCATTATGACAAGTTTGAATTTAGAGTCGTGACACTGGGTCAGGTCCGGATTTGGGCTTGGTATCAGGTTGGAATTAATTTAAAAGATACCCATTGTGTGTTTAATTGTGCAATTACAATTGTAGCCATTTAGTCTTTAACCTTTTTAAAATTAAATTAATTAAACTTAATTAATTTCCAATAAATTGTAGTAAAGTTATAAATATCAAACATACTACTAATTATTTTAATTAATTATTTATAAAATACTTTGTTTTCTAAATTACAACACTAATTCCGAATTATTAACACCATAATCTAATTAATCAAAAATTGATAAGAAGTAATTCGTTAAATAAATTGTAAAACCTCTTTGGCATATTTTAAAAAAATTATTTTAATAGTACTAAAATAGTAAGGATATTTTTAATTATATAATACTAATACTAGGTTTTAAGATAATACTTAATTAACTTGTAAATATTGGTATTCGTTGATAGAAAATAGTTTCAAAAAATTTATTGTAATTATTAAGTACAAGCAAATTAATTTGAAAAGGGGGGATCAAAATTGGCCGTCAACAGGGTCGTGATATCATTAAAGATTGAACCTTTTTCCTTCGTAAGTAGTTTACAAAGCTTATTTTGAATTATCTGATCGATAATTGGTTAGATTTGGTTGGTTTGGAGGCTTGTTCAAAAGGTAAGGCAGTGGTTGGTTGATTGACTTGGTTGTGGAGTAAGGTACGTATCATGGTTAACTTTGACTTGGGGGATTAGGACTTATTGGTCTATTTGCTATGCAAATTATTTGTGGGGACGACGTATATATAGGGTGTCGAGTATATATACGTTGTCAAGGGGTTAACGCATGCAGGAGGAAATTATTTTATTGTATTATGTTGTTTCCATGACTATGTTTTTCATGCCGTAGTTAGATTATTACTTCTTTAATTGTTCGCCTTCATATCTATTGATTATTTTGGAGTTGTTGGAATTTGAAAGTTGAGATGAATGACCATTACACTAACATTGAAGTGAAATAGTTTCCACCTTGTTTTGCTAATTTGGATTAATGTTGTTGTTTGGTGAGGAAGAGTGAAAAGTACAAAGGATGTGGTTGTGCCTTATTTGCATACTGTAACGGCCTGACCGGTCGTTTTGAGCTCTAGCGCATCGTTCAGTGGTTTGAAGTCCCGAGCAGCTTCGTTTTAGGTATTATGACCCGTGGGCGTGGTCGGAATTGAATTTCAAGAAGTTTAGAATTGATTTGGAAAGAAAATTCTAATTTCGGAAGCCTTAAGTTGGAGAAATCAACTAAGATTGGAATTTTTAGTAAACGACCTCAGAATCAGGATTTGAAGATTCCTGCAGGTTCGTATGATGATTTCGGACTTGGGCGTATGTCTGGATCGGGTTTTGGATAACCCGAGAGCGTTTCGATGCATATTGTGGAAGTCAGGATTTTTGAAGAATTTCATAAATTTGGGCTTGAAGTGCATTTCAGAGTTATTAATGTCCGTTTGGGATTCTGAGTCTGGGAATAACTTTGTGTGGTGATTCTGGAGTTGGGAGCGCGATCGGAAGTGTGGTGATAGGTTTCGGCATCGGATGTAGAAGTTTGAAATTTCTAAGTTCATAAAGTTGGGAATTGGGTGCGATTCATGGTTTCGATGTTGTTTAATGTGATTTGAGGCCTCGAGCAAGTCCGCACTATGTTTTGGAACGGGTTGGTATAATTTGACGGGGTCCCGGGGGCCTCGGGTGGATTCTGGGTGGTTAATGGATCAATGTTTGAAGTTGAAGAAGGCTGAAGGTTGTTGTCATCTGGTGTAACCGCACCGCTTTGACTGCAGGTGCGGAGCCGCGGGTGCGGCTAAGGGCACCGCAAGTGGGAGTTTTGGGCTAGAGTTGAGTAGGGCGCAGGTGCGGAAGATGGGTCGCACCTGCGGAAGCATAGGTGCGAAGAAGGGACCGCATAAGCGAGAGATGGTGGGTTGAGTCAGAGCCGCACCTGCGATGGAATTTTTGCAGGTGCGGAGCCGCAGGAGCGGCTATTGGACCGCAGGTGCGAAAGGAGGCCTGGGAAGAATGTTTTAAAGTCGAGTTTTTCTCATTTCTCACCCATTTTTCATTTGGCATGGGAGATTTTGGAAAGCATTTCAAGGGGGATTTTTGTCAGGCATCGAGGTAAGTAAATTCCTTGCGTTTGTAAGATAAATACAAGATTATATGCATAGATTAGGCATGGAAATTGGTAGGAATTTGGGAAATTATCGAAGAAACCTAGAAAATGTAAATTTGGAATTTAGCCACGAATTTGAGTGTGGAATGTAGAGTAAATTGCATGATTGAACTAGTTGGGCTATGGGTAGAATGTATCTTCGAGAATTTTGAATTTCCGGGCACGTGGGCCCGAGGGCATTTTGGTCATTTCTTCGAGAGGGGTTGGGAAAGTATATAATTTGAATTTGTTGTGAGTATTAGGATGAATTTTCATTGCTTTGCCGTTATGTGGTAGTTTCGGAGCGTTGTGCGTCCGTTGGAGTCGTCGGAAGGGCTTGGAAGCCAGTATTGGAATTTCGGAGCAAGGTAAGTCTCCTTTCTAACTTTGTGAGGGGGAATCATTCTCCTAGGTAAATTGATTAAGTATATACCATTGCTTTCGGGGGCTACGTACGCACGAGGTGACAGGAGTCCGTGCGTAGCTACTATTATGCCATGTCCAGATAGTCTAGGACCTAGTAGCATGCCTTACCTGTTATACCTGTGATCTTGTCTATGATGTTAGACTGCTAATATAATCGGAATTGTAATTTAATGATTAAGGAAGATTAGAGTTTATTTTCCAAATCATCCAAAAAGAGAATTTATTTTCTTCGCGGGCAATTGTATTTCTGAATAAGGTTGTGTTATTAAACATTATATAAGACTCGACAAGTGAATTTCGAAAAAGGGATTTAAATACTATTTTTGGTTTATAAAAGAGAAATCGGTCATTTACCTGAGTATTTGTGTTCCCGACGTATTCGGGGTGGATTGTTGATTGTGCATGTCTGCATGTGACCGCTTCGCAATTTATATTCCGCGAGCGGAGTGTTATTTCCTCTACTCTCATGGGAGTGGGCCGTACGCCACGGCGGATTTAGAATGCACTTTTGGTACGGGCCGTTTGATCCTCGACAGTGCATATATATGATTATTATATTGAGAGGTGCACTTACGGGACGAGCCGTTCGATCCTCGGCAGTGCACATAGAGGATTATTATATTGGGAGATGCACTTTTGGTACGGGCCGTTCGATCCTCGGCAGTGCATAGTCATGAGTATTTTATTAAGAGGTGCACTTTTGGTACGAGCCATTCGATCCTCGGTAGTACACAGAGTTGATTATTATGACGGCTCCGGCCGGTTGTCCTTATCCCGTATGCGCATGCTAAATTTTTAAATGTTTTCTTCATGATTTTTTAAGTAATAAGATATTTGGGGGAAAATCAAGAAGAAATTGTGAATTTATGATATTTGGAGGAAAAAATAGAGGAAATTGTTTATGTAAAGATATTTTGGAAAATGATGAGAAAGTGGTGACTGTTTGTTTATTTCCAGCACTTACTTGGATTTCAGTGCCTTCTATATATGCTACTTTACTACCTTTACATGCCTATTGTGTTCATCTTACATTGCCCTTAGTGAGTGTCTAATTCGACCTCTCGTCACTACCTCTCTGAGGTTAGACGGGCGATTTACTGAGTACACATTGTTTTTGTACTCAGGCTACACTTGCTGTGCATTTTATGGCATAGGTACTTTCATAGCAATGTGGTTCGGAGACTTAGGCGAGCTGCATCTGTCACGACGCAAACTGGAGGATCATGACTAGCACCCGGGCCATACTTGCCGAGCACCAACGTACATTTTATCTAACCTTCTTATTATCTTTAAGGGATAACGAGATCAATATAAATGGTAGATATGGATCATGAACATATATCACATGGGATGACAAGATTGCTAAGAAACAACATAAAAGATATGAACGCTGCCATGAAAGACTATACAACAAAAATTAGCCAACAAGGCATACCAAACTATACATGAGTCGGCACCTGTCTATGAGCCTCTAAAGATGCATAAGTAATGCAACATAGCCGGAACAGGGCCCCGACATACCCATAATATCTATAACAAAAATGCATACTAAGACCATGACAAGTACGAAGAAGGGATCTCGCCTATATACTTCCCCAACCTCAAGCTACGCAAATGTCACAACTCCTTAATCTACAATAAGAGAAACGACACTACCGTTATCGTTTATGCATCATAACCATTATGTATCGACCACAACCTATTTTACGATGAAACAGACAGCACCTCCCCTATTTATATGACTTCACACAAGTAAAAATAATCACCAAACAGACCAAAAAACATCAATAATAATCATAGTGAGCCTCCCAAGACAGTCCACATACAACCTAATCACTTCATACATAAGGCGGCCACCGTAGTCGTGTCAAACGCCCCGAAAATGTTACAATGAACGACCAACTCACAACCCTAAATCTATATGGTGTTTCTACAAACTCTTCCTCCTCCAAACACCACAAAAAAGTAGTAAAACACGCAGCCCAACAACAACACAAAACAGTCCGCTACAAGTCAAATAACTCAAACTCACGGCTTCCGATCACCGTTCCGTGAGTTCTAACTATTAGGAAACATATTTATCAACCTTCCTTGATATTTAAACACTTAAATACATATATTAGACGTTTATTAACTATGAATTACCTTCCAAAACTCTATCTACAAATAAAAAGGAGAGGCGGTATAATGACAATTACGCATAGGGATCGTTTTGATGTTATTGCTTTTCGATTTCTTGCCCGGAATGATAATATTCTTTGAAACCCTAGAAGATAGCTTGAGGTTATGTTTATGGGTGTTCTCTGGTCGTTTTAGTCTGAATAGTGAAGAGAAAGCCGACCTAAGGTTTATATATATCAAGTTTGGAAAAGTCAAAGAGGTGCTAGCTTGGCACCCTAGGATTGGTCCATCTTCCGACGCTTATATCTTTTTTATCCTGATGTCTTATGAATGAACGGTTAAGAGAATTGTAAAATATATTACAAGACCTTCAAATTGATATATTATATGTCCCAATAAGACCTCATATAGCACATAAAATGTATTGCTCAAAAAGCTCTAGTGATCCACCTACTTGTCACTTATTATGTCTGCGCAGTCTTGCGAAACTACAAATATCTCTCTACTCTTATGTCGTATCGATGAAAGATTAAATGCACTGGCAACTAGACTCATAGATATTAAATTTGTTTTGTAGATCATCTAATAATTCCGAGTATATTGAGAGAAAATCTCAGTTACATTTGACCTAATTTTAATCACATTATGAGTGTAACTTGTGAAGACCGTTGCCGACTTTTGTTCCACAATTTGCTTGACTTCAAAATGTAGAACACAACTATCATACGATAAAAATTAAATCATAGAATAACCTCCTTATCATGTAATGAACCATAGTCTCACCCTAAAGTACATGTTATAACATTCCAAACTCGTCGACTTTCGACGAAACTTATTTTCTTCAATTGGTTTAGCTTCTAAGCTTTCCAACCCTCTTGGTACTCGTTATTCATGATATTAAATATTTGTAGCCTCCAATGTAACATGATTAGCTTAATTTATATTCCATCAAATATAATCTTATATCTGAGCTTACATCAATTCACTTACCATGTACTCTCACGTACGAAAACATGGGGTGTAACATCATTCCCCCCTTTGCAAGATTCGTCCTCGAATGTTGACTAATGCATTTTTCCATATCTTAAGAAATAACTCTTACGAATAATTTAATATTGTCTTTGCCATCTTGGGAGTTGTTCGGTGAATAAATCCAAAGGCTAGAAAATTCCCCCCTTTAGGCCTCTTTCTCACACCACGACTTGTGGTCGAACTTCTTTCATTGTTGTAACTATTTCTACCTTGTTTCATGCATCATAGACAATTCTAACCTTGAATGTGCGCCAATGCGACTCTTATCTCCTTTTTTATTTCTTGTTAGATTTTAACCTATCTTTATGATTCACTTGGTGAAGATATATTCCACTATGACAAGCTGTCCCTCTAGGCATCTATAGGTGTACTAAAGTTCTTTGTTTGGTATTTTGTTGAACTTACGACTATTGCTATATATTGCTTCATAGCCGCAGTTATCTATGCTTATGGCTTTACCACTACTAGGTAGGTCATACTATACCATAACTCTTACTTCGATTTATTATTATGAAGACTTGCCACCCAACTCCAGGTTTTTCTCTCACCGCTTATCCTATATGTATAAATCTAAGCCATTTAATGCTTCCTTATTACCGTCCATCTTATTAATGACAGCATACTCTCATCTCGTACTTTGTAACTTTCATCCATTCATTGTTGATTCACCTTAATATTGATCTATAATCTACCACTGATAATTTAAAATCTCTTATGTAATATATCGTCACTAGGGCTCACGTCTCATCGGTGAACATCTGAAGCGATTTCCCTTATCCACATATGGACTATACTATCATGAAATAACTGTATTTCATAGCATCCCAATGTGATTCATCTTATGGGGGTATTCTAATAACGTGAAGTTCATGAAATACTTGTTCTCTAAATCGTTACTCAATCAAAGGTCTAAACGTCATCCTCTTATCATTTATCACAATTACACCCTTACTTTACTACCATGGTAGCATTCTATCTCTTCTAACTGCTCCCAGTTTTAAACTTCTTTGAGTTCACTCATGCTATCCTGAGATTTTTATAACTGTATGGAAACCATCAGCTCTCTTGTTGTGATGGGTTTAATCCCGAGGAATTACCTATTCTCGTCACCTTCTCACTCACCTTTTCTTATCCTTACTCCTGCCTAACTAAAACCTTGTTGCTCTACCATAGATTAGCTTGCGACCTACGCANATATCTCTTCTAAATGATCCTAGTTTTAAACTCCTTTGAGTTCACTCATGATATACTGAGCTTTTTATAACTGAATGGAAACCATCATCTCTCTTGTTGTGATGGGTTTAATCCCTAGGAATTACATATTCTCGTCACCTTCTCACACACCTTTTCTTATCCTTACTCCTGCCTAGCTAAAACCTTGTCTCTCTATCATAATTTAGCTTGCGACCTACGGACATCTACTTATACTACTCGTAACCTTCCTTTCATCATCTTAGCACCATAGATTTCCTTTCAGGCCTTCTCAGTTGTCTTTAAATGTAAGCAATTACTTTTCCTGGTTGTTCTGCCACTTCTTGCATGGATACTTGGCCTATCTTAGTGCCCATGAAAACGGGAGTTCCCTGTAACTCATATGATCTCAATTATCAACGTTTGATTGATTTTTTTTCTTCTTCCGTTCATTAGCTACGATAGGTTCCACTTTCTTATGGAGTGCATACAACATTATATTGAGAGTACTGTTACAAGACCATTTCTACTTTAGGTCACTATGCTTATGTTGGAGCCTGCTTCCTTATTTCCTCAGCTAGTCTTTCGTTGTAGTACTTAGGGAAGAACTTCTAACTCTTATAAAGATGGGACCTTATTACATTGTACATCCCACATTATTTCTGATGTTCTTACTCGCCTATCATTATCCTTAGTTACTTACCTCCATGCCCTTGTGCTTGTAGGGTTTCCTCTGAATTGAAATTTTAGTTGTCTTTATTGTGGCACTCTATTTTATTTCCGTAACACTTCTATTGTACCTTCTACTACCCCAAATCCTGTTTGAATATTTCTCGAGGATTACAATTTTGTATCTAAGAGACTGAATTTCCTATGCTGGGTTTCCCTACGTTTATCTTGCATGATCTACTAATTTGCCTATATCCTCCAATCTATCCATAACTAGGCTCTTCCTGAATCAACTACTGACTACCCATTGGTCCACTCTCATATCTTTATTTTATGTAACAACTCTTGGGTTATGTCCTTTGTCTTAATTTACCTCTTGTACGGGATCCTTATGTATCAAGTTTTCATTCCCACTTATATATCAATATCATTGAGTGCGAAACACTTATTGATTCTCCCCAACATGATGCTTGCATAATATTCTAGAGTTATATTATATCTTTAGGATATGAATAAATGCAATCTTATTCTTTTCACCTTTTTACCACATTCTTCCTTTACCATTCGATATTTACCTCTTCATCTTTGGCATTTTGTTTCTACATCTTCACAGACATTACTCGCCTTGCGATAACCCTTCTACACCAGGTATAATTGAATTTCGTACACACAAGGGTGACACGTGGTATAACTGGCACATTTAGTCCCTTAAGCTTAACTCTGCTCATAGTGCTTGCTTTAGGGAAGCGTCTTCGTGAATGACATTTAAAGGTTATTCTTTTATTGTTCATTCTATTATTGTCGAAACACTACCTTTGAAACGATGTCGACTATTACCAATTCTTTTGATCCCTAATTCATGTTCGATTTTTTTTCTTGTTTACTATCCCATACTAATTTCTATTACTTGGGGGGTCTAACTTTTCCTTATGGTAATCACGTGTGAGTCACCAATTCATTTCTCGAAATGAGGGTATGGCTTTATGGCTTACACTTTTGTATTATCTCAAGGCATGTCTCCTCCCATTTTTTTTCCTTCACTTGACTATAGACTTTATCATTATACAATATTCTGATTTACCGCTATCACTCATTTATCACCTCTTACTCATAATGTTTCATTTACTCTCTTCTTATTCTCATGCTAATATCTCTGTCTATCGCCCTATTATAAAGACTTCAACATGACGTTCTTTCACATTTAGCTCCCCCTGCTTCATATCACTGGCTCTTCGGGACACCTAACATTCTTCTTTTTTTTTTCTTTACTAGTGGCTGGACTCATACTAAGGCAAATATTTATCCCTTCTAGGATCCTAGTTCCTATCTTCTAAAATTTCTGAATATTCTAGTATTCATATTTGATTGTTCTATTCTAGAGTGACCATATGGCTATCTCCAAATGAGAGCTATTACCATGTTCTGCACTACCCTTCAAAAATGTTAAATAATGATAACAATCTATCCACGATTTTTGGTTACTCTAATCCCAGCTGGATCCTGATATCCTATCCTTCTCTTAAATTATTTCAGTTAGCTCCCATAGGGCATAATTGAGATTGGTATGGACAATTGTAGATATCTCTGTTACCGTTGAAAGTAACTAAAAATGCTTATATTTCTCTGCCAGAATTATAAATACTGATAATCTTTATTAACTAGGTACCTCGTACCATTCTTTATCTTGCTTCTTTTACTTGCTAAAACTCGTATCTACCTTCTGATTCTCTTATTTCTTTTTACCATATGGGTAGATAGATATTCTTTCCTTAGAGCTCCTTATTAAGAAACTAACACATCTTAGTACACACATGATCTGCTGAAGCCCTCACATTTACTCATCATAAGCATGATGCAAAATTGAGTTCCTCTGACTCAACTCTTCCACAGCCACATTGCAATCTCTTACCATCCATCTTTCTAGATGTATGCATCGTCGTATTATAAATAAGATAGAATTGAGGAAATTGAGTTCTTACGATTGAGCTCTACCACACGATCTAGAGTAAGAAGAAAGAGTAACAGTCCTAAATGCCATGTAGCCTCTTTTTTATAAGTGTGGTGCACAACACACGCATAAACAAGACTCTACTAGACACGGCTCATAGACAACCCCTAGGACAGACTTGCTCTGATACCAAGTTTGTCACGACCCAAACTAGAGGATCATGACTAGCACCCGGGCCATACTTGCCGAGCACTAACGTACATTTTATCTAACCTTCTTATTATCTTTAAGGGATAACGAGATCAATATAAATGGTAGATATGGATCATGAACATACATCACATGGGATGACAAGATTGCTAAGAAACTACATAAAAGGTACGAGCTACAACGCTGCCATGAAAGACTATACAACAAAAATTAGCCAACAAGGCATACCAAACTATACATGAGTCGACACCTGTCTATGAGCCTCTAAAGGAGAATAAGTAATGCAACATAGCCGGAATAGAGCCCCGAGATACCCATAATATCTATAACAAAAATGCATACCAAGACCGTGGAAAGTTCGGAGAAGGGATCTCGCCTATAGCCTCTGAACTGGAAAGCCTATTATGGTGGGGGAGCTTTGTCTACCTGTCTATCAGGACCTTCAGCACGACATGAAGTGTCCACAAATACAAGGACGTCAATATGAATAAAGTACTGAGTACGTAAGGTAGGAAAGCATAAATAAGAACAATAATGTAAAGAGAGATGTAGGAGATACAACCTGTAGCATCTGAGTGCTTCTAAGAGACATTAACATGAAATTCATGATACATATATACACGTAATCTTTTTAAACATCCTCCTTTGTAGGCATCATCATTATCATACAACATTCGCCTCTGTGGTCATCATCATCATCATATCATACTCGGCCTCAAAGAGGACTCGGTAAACCCAACTGATCTGTGGTTGCACAATAGGTGACACACACGACCGACTATAGCGCGGCTCGGTAGAGTAAAATATATATATATATATATATATATATATATATATATAT
>MDKJ01088123.1:0-41685 GCA_005239525.1 Nicotiana knightiana
ATATATATATATATATATATATATATATATATATATATATATATATATAGAGGCTCACTCACCTTCCATGTGGACTGTTTACTATTATATTATTTTAATAGATGCATCTATCGTATGGTCACATGTGCGTTTGTTATCAACTTGCAGTTTGTATTTTGCAAGATTGCTTGCTCAAATTATTATAGCATAGTTCCAGAATGTAAATTATGGCGATTTATCTTGATAATACTGGTTTAAATCCAATTTGGTTTAGCAGAAGTTGTATTCCTCCAATTATATCTAAACCATTAGTTATGCGATGTATTATTTAATATACAACAGCAGTTGTATGCATCTAGCCAAGTTATGATAAATTTCCTTGTCACAATTGGTTCAGGGTTAGGAACCAAATAATTTTCATATAGAAATATTGATGTGCTATATGATTTAATCATGCCACCACAATGTACAAAGATGGATTCCCAAAGAAAGTTGTGAAATGTGTTGATGATCCCAACATTAGGGGGAGAAAATGGGCAACTGAAAAAGTGATACGTTGAATGAATTATCGTTAATACATCTAGATCCTCGTACAAGAAAATGTGAACTTGAAGTTCAAATGATAATTCATTTTCCAAATATTGTTAGACGCATTTGCTGACCCAGTTAAATATCATATTTCAGCTGCTAATGCTCCAAATAGAATAACATCCATGATGGACAGAGTTTATGGCACGCATGAAGCGTAATAGATAAATCGCTTCCAAAAATAAAACTCCTTGAAGAAGGGGTGGATCTAATGATCAAGATGGTTATATTAAGGAGGCAAGTGCTTTAGAAGAGCAACACGACATAACACTCTATAAGACTTCACGAAAGAGGCTCAGATACCTAAAAATAATGAGATCTCGATAAGTTATGTCTTTATTGTGTGATGATGGAACCGATGTAAATGATCATCAGTGATATTATCGATATAATATAGCGCTCAATATTATTAATATTGACGAGGATCTTGATCTCAAATGTGTCATGGAATTTGGACATATAAATGATTGGTCAATGAAAAGTACGCAATCAAGATTGACTTCACTTGGAAAACGTGAAGTTTTGGACTTATATTCCCAACACCTAAAAGTATAAAGCCAGTGGGGAGACACAAGATTTTACGAAAATGTCCCGGCATTGATTATATGGAAACATGTTCCCTTGGGGTGGATACAGTTGCTTTCAGATTTTAGTCTTGCAATACCTGATAAATTAGATATGCGTATATAAAAATCATTGAATGATTTAAATTGTTCTGAAGCATATAAAGGTTCCCAAGAAATTCATTAAATAAAACTTTAGCAAATCCTTATGTGGATTAGACCTATCATGGCGTACGTGATTTGTTTTTGTGTCTAGTGTAATTGGTGCACTAATGTATCTTGCTAGAACCATGAGTGTAATAATATGCTAGTGAGATATAGTTGTACTCCTATTTGGAGATATTAAAATACTATTAGTGTTATATTGCAAAAGAAGTCCTTGATATAGATTTGTTTATTCTAACAAATATTGTCAAGGTTATGTTGGTTATACAAATTGCAGGGCATGGTTCGTTGTTCAGATAATCTATTTGGCTGTGAAGGTACTGCCATATTATGATATTCAACAAAATTCTAATTACATTGAAGATGATACTGCATGCATAGCTCAATTGAAAGAAGGACTATCGAAGGATACAAAATAAAACGTATTTCACCAAAGTTCTCTTTCAGACATGATTGATGTTTAACAAATTTGTTCAACTGATAATTTTGCAAACTTCTTCACAAGGCATTCTGATCTCAGCAATTCAGAAGTTGTTATACCAGATTGGAATTCATCATCTCCGAAATATCAAGTGATATTTTTTTAAGGGAGAGTATAGCATGCGCTGCACTCTTTTTTCCTAGCCAAAGTTTTATCCCGCTGGATTTTCCTAGCACGGTTGTTAATGAGGCAACAAGCAATGCGTACTACTAGATATGTGTACTCTTTTTCTTTCACTAAAATTTTTTTTCCCACATGGTTTTTTTCTACTAAGGTTTTAACGATGCACATTATCGATGGACATCCAAGGGGGAGTGTTATGAAATATTATATTATGGTGGATGTCCATAACTCCTAAATAAATAACACCCATTACTCTTCTCCATTAACCTCCCACTACTTCTTACCATTATGGTTGTAACTCCCATACCTCCATAACCTCCACATGATCTTCCTCCATGATCTCAAATGTTTAATGTCATGTTTATGACATTCTTTTATATATGTAATACTATAAATAGAGGATGAAGTGATATTATACATACTTGAATACATGGAAGAAATAAGAATATCTCTTCCCTTGCTCCCTACATTCTTGTCTATTTTTTTGTTTTATATTATTACTTTGAGCTAAGTTTCTTAACATGTAGTACTATTTTGATATCTCGATATTTGCATAGCTATATATGTGAATGGCTCAACTCTTTATTATATTACTAGACAGTAGCTTTTACTCAACTAGTATATTTTCTGTTATGGAATTCATTAAATATATATAAATATTAAATTTAGAATCCAGCTAATAACATTTGAAGTAGTCGTTCTAAAATCCAAAATTCAATCCTTGTTCTGTCCTTGTTACCAGGAGTAATATCATTTGCATAACTAGTGGATGAAACAAACCAACGTAATTAGTAAATATTGGAAGTTATAATCATCGCGCTTAGTAAGATTCGTCAAGTAATTTGCCTTCTGGATTTCCACTACCCCTTGTAAGACGAGGGTCTTAAGATTAAGAGAGAGTTATTAACATAGAGGGATTCTTGTTTGTGATTATTCCAAGAGAAAATATTCGAAAGCTATGGCGTATTATTGAGTTGTTGTTTTCTAGTTTGTGCATACACTCCTGCATATGTATGGTTGATAAAACTACTTTGTATATCGTTGGAGTGTCTAATAGGAACAAGTCTTAAATCGGGGCCGGCTGCTTAATTATGTATTTGGCCTAAATAGTGGTACTTTTAAATTATGTTTTTTATACTTTTTAGCAATTGTTGCTTTCCTTTCATCTTTTGCCTTCTCAATTTTCGTGCATGGGATATTCCAAAGAGCAATATTGTTCGATATAATTCTGTTGTTCCTTCTTCATCTGAAGAATAATTGGATACTTAAGTACAATATGAAGTCCACATACAGTATCCAGAGAGAGGACTCAGTATTATAAAACTATCAATTAACAATTATTCATAGATTCAAAATACTCATTAATTTTTCGAGCTAGATCAAACAAAATGCCCCTTTTTATGCACTCTCCATTATTTAAAGTTGATTTAGGTTATGAAAATCTAAAGGTTGGAAATATTTTTATTAATTTCATATAATTGATTTAGTAGTAATGTTTTTGAAATAAGCTTGCCTTGTAACACGATAGGCGTCATCGCGGCCATGGTTAGATTTTGGGTCGTGACATTATGAAAACTCTGCTTATTTTTAATATCTTGACTTATCTTCTGTTAAATATTGAGAGTATTTTGAAAATATCGACTTGCCTAGTACCATCAATAGGCGTCATCACGACAGGTTAGGATTTGCATCGTGACAATCACCTTATTTATAGATGCATCTAATTAAAGCAAATAATTGCCGGTTACGAGCACCAATGAATCACAGATTAATTTATAGTTTATAACCTCAATAAAATGACCTAATTAATTACCAACTAGTATGCAAGATGGACTTTCATTGTTCAATCAAAGTGTTATATAATATAAAGTATGAAAACGAGCCCCAAAAATCGGAGTGTCAGTAAGTCATAAGCGTCTAAAACTATGAACAAAGATATCGTACTATCTAAAGATATAAATGATAAAAGGAGTAAGAAGGTCATGCGGACGCTAGCAGCAACCTTACAATCTCCACAGATAGCCGACCTGAAGTCAACGATAGCCGCGCTCCAACTCACCTGGATCTGCACATAGAGTGCAGGGTGTAGTATGAGTACAACCGACTCAGAAGTAACAAAATAACTAAGGAACTGAGTAGTAGTGACGAGCTAAACAAAATACTCCAATTATTTATTTTCCACAATTTATCAATAACATGAATAAACAGGTAAATTCCCATAACTTAGTAAATGCTACAAAGAAATTTAACAGACAATACAGCAACAACAAAAGTGAATACAGCCTCACAGCAGTGTCATTCCATTACTCATCACTCGCACTCAACACTCTGCGCTAAGCACGGACAGCTCATGTGCTACCATATCAATACCTGGATCTGCACGGTCAGCTCACGTGCTACGCGGACAACTCACGCGCGATGGTGTCAATACCTTGACCCGCGCGGTCAGCTCACGTGCTACGCGACGTCCGCGCTATGGTATTAATATCCTCGCAACCAGGCCCTCGGCCTTACTCAGTCATGTACCTCTCCAGCCTCACAATGCACCACAAATAAGGGGACACATCCCACATCAAGTATCAAAACATATCAGCAAAATAATAGAGACTGAGGTAAATATGTACAATAATTTCTATGACTAAGTACAAATAACGTGAGCATGAATAAAGTCTAAACATGATCTATAACATGAAGGCAAACAAGTTCAACAACAACTAGTAAACACATAACCACAGATAATCGCTACTAGGCCTCACAACCTCACGGGATGGACCAAGTCTCAATCCCTCGCGGTGCACACCCACACGCCCGTCACCTAGCATGGGTATCACCACCAAAAAATTACATGATATCAAACTCTCCGGGTTTATTTCTTCAAAACCAGAGTTAAAACTGTAACTTACCTCAACTGCATAAAAATCCTATTCGGGGATGCCCTCGTTTCTCGACTCGGTCTCCAAAAGCTCTGTATCTAACAAAAATTAGAATACTACTATCAACATAGTCTAAAGAATTGAATTCCACAATAAAAACTACATAAATATGCCAAAAATCCGAAATCGGCTAAAACCCAGCCCTCGGGGCCCACGTCTCGGAACCAGTCCAAATTGGTAGAAAAATAAACCTCGACCTCTCCCGAGTCTAACCATATAAAATTCGTAAAAATCAAACTTTGTTTGGTCCTTCAAATCCTCACCTCAAGCTCTCCAAAACACAAGCCCTAACTCCCTCAATTTCACTTTGAAATCATCAATCAAATCCCAAAAACGAAGATGGATTCATGAAATATAACCAAAACTGAGTAGAGAACACATACCCCAATCCATATGGTGAAAATCGCCTCCAAAATCGCCCAAATTCGAGCTCCCCAACTCAAAATATGACCAATTGAACAAACCTTTTTTCTATATATTTTTTTCTATAAGCTATTCTGTCTCCTTTCTCGTGCCAACCTATCCCAAAACTCGCTTTTTATGCCTTCAATGGACCTAGTGAAATTCTAGTCAAGTTAGGCTTTTGAATCACTCAATTTGACCTTATAATGAATGAGATATGTTGGTTTCAATATTTGCAAATAGTGCAGATTTTAGATACATCATCTGTGGTAATTTCGTAATTAATCTGAAAAATTTGACAAACTTATTCTTAGTAAAATGACCATAAAATCCTCATACGATGTCCAAATTCGACGATTCTTTTTGCTGCGGTTCCGTAATTATGATGCAGATCTAATGCTTCAATCAAAAAAGAGATTGGAGCTCATTTGCTCGATATGATATCATTTATGCTTGAAGAAACGGCGTCAAAACATAAGAAAAACGAGCACAACGCATCCCAAACCTCGGGACTTCAACCAATAATTCCAGAAAGTCATATATCATTACCCGAACCTAGTCTAACCTTCAGAACACTCAAAACAATGCCAAAACACGAAAGCAACCTCGAATTCAAGCCTAAGAACTTCTAAATTTTCAAAATTCGCCAACAACGCCGAAACCTATCAAACCACGTCCGTAAGACCTCAAATTTTGCACACATGTCAAAAATAACACTACGAACCTACTCCAACTTCCAGAATTCCATTCAGACCCCGATACCTAATTTTTCACTGCCGACCAAAATCACCAAATTTTTAACTTTTGCCAATTCAAGCCTAATTCTTCCACAAACCTCCAAATTACATTCCAGACACACTCTTATGCCTAAAATCACCCAACGAGGCTAATCGAATCATGAAAAATCCAAATCCGAGTTTGTTTACTCATAAGTCAACTTCTGGTTGACTTTCTAACTTAGCTTCCTAACTAAGAAACTAAATGATCATTTCACTCCAAAACTACTCCGAACCCAAACATACCAACTCGACACAACTCAACACATTTGTACAACACATAAATAAGCATAGATAGGGGAAATGGGGCTAAATATACTCAGAACGAACGACCGGGTCGTTACACATAAACAAGGGTAAATTCCAAAACATAAGTGCAGATAGATAGTTCCCAACATCGGGGTGTCACTAAACCATGAGAATATATACATAGTCCGACTAGAAATGAAATGAATAAAATAATTTTGAATCCAAAATACAACGAAAGACAAAATCAAGAAAGGAGAACAGGGACTGCGTACACCAGACAGCTACCTCGAAATCTCCAACATCTAGCTACGCGAGATATCAACACTCTCTGCATCCAAAAGTCCTGGATCTACACATAACATGCAGGGTGTAGCGTGAGTACAACCAACTCAGTAAGTAACAATAACAAAATAAGGAACTAAAAGATAGTGACGAGCTACATAGTTATAATTCATTTTCGCTAGTCTCAACAAAGAAAGTAGACTTGCTTTTATCAAATCAGTTACAATAGCCAGATTCAAGTAAAACCAGATAAAGGTATCTTTCAGAAATTTTCCAAAATAGTGATATATATATATATATATATATATATATATATATGGCAACTATGTGCAACATCAATGAAATCATGTACAACCTCTCAGGGCAACAATCACTTAGGCCTCATTTGTTTGCACTTAAAGGAGGTTTGAATCTTAATCATTCAGATCTCAGACATTAAGTGCATTCATTTTTAAAGTTTGAATCTTAATTATTTAGATCTTAATCGTTAAGTGCGTTTGTTTTTTTTACTTCATAACCATTTAATGGGTCTGAATAGGTTTGTATCATTAAGATCTATAATAGAGACTTAATTTCATTAAGATGCTATCATTCATATTCATTATTAACTACCGCCACTGCCTACCATTATCAACTATTACCATGTCACCCACCATCACCATAATCCTCAATCATAGTAGCCACTATTGTCGACTACCACCACCCACCATCCCCACCACTCCCACCACCATCATTCTCAACGACAACCAACACTCATCCACCTCAACTACCACAACTAACCTTCACATAACCATCAACAACCATAGCTGGCACTGCCTATCATTATAAACTACCACCACCCACCATCACCATCTTCAATCACAACTACCACCACCACCTGCCATTATTAACTATCATCACCCAGCACAATCATCCTCAATCATAATAGCTACCATTACCCATCACCACTAGCTACTACTATAAACTACTACCATAAACAAAATCTACCACCAACCATCGCTTTCAATCGGCATTCACAAGCACTAACGTTAGCCATCACCAGCAGCAAATATCATATTATAAAATGTTATATATTTTAGTGATGGAATATTAGATTAATTAGTATTTTATGTTAATTATTTTCAAATAAACATAATTTTATACTTCAAATTTTAAAGTCAAACATTCCTAATCATTTCGTATTCAGATCTTAATACTCGTCTTGATATTCAGATGTGTATTCAGATTCAGATGTCTTATTCTCAATACACATCTTGATATTCAGTCGTTTATTTAGATTCAGACGTCTTAATTTAAAAAAAAAATCCTCTCATTCACTCCAACCTCACAATCACTCATTCCTCACAGCCACTCATTCTTCACAATCACTCAGCATTTGGCACTCAGCACTCGCACTCAGTAGGTACTTGTATTCACGGGGGTGTGTACAGACTCAGGAGGGGTTCCTTCAGCCCACGCGCTATAACAAGACAATCATGGCATATATCAAAAAAACATGCATAGGCGTGCATCCCGATCCTATAAATATCCTCACAATTAGGCCCTCGGACTCACTCAGTCATCAATCTCTCCCGTCTTTCGGGCTCTCAGAAATCAGGAAAAATCAACCCAAACAGCAATAATATGATGTATCAACAAAAATAATAGAGACTGATATATGATATGCAATTACAAGCTGACACTGAGTAAAAATAAAATTTAGCAGGTCATTTAACATGTAACACGACCTCTGTGGTTCCCAGCAGCACCAACACATTGCTTAAACATGTTATCTAACATGATTCACAGTCATATATCTATAACACATGAAGAGAATATATCTAACAGCAAGTTTATTCAGTTTTTCAGTTCACGGAACGGACCAAGTCCCGATTCCCACGGTGCACGCTCACACGCCCCTTACCTAGCATGTGCTTCACCTCCAAAACAATCATATAATACAAAATTCGAGGTTTCATACCCTTAGACCCAGATTTAAATTGTTACTTACCTCAATCTGAGTAAAACTCTACTCTAAAATGCCTTTGCCTCTCAAGTCGGTCTCCAAATGTCCCAAATCTATCCATAAGAAATACAATGCAATTAATATAGGCTAAAGGAATCAATTCCACAAGAAAAATACTAAATTGTAGCTAAAAATTCTAAATCAGCTCAAACTCGGCCCCGGGCCCATGTCTCTAAATCCGACAAAAGTACCAAAACCCGAAAGCCCATTCACTCATGACTCTAACCATACCAAATTTACTCAAATCCGATAATAAAATCCCATTCAAAACCCTAAAAATCCAACTCAAGAACTCTTCCTCATTTTACCCAATTTTCACCCCAAATCACAAATTAGATAATGAAATTAAAGGCATAATCATGGATTTGATCAAAATTAGATTGAAATCACTTATCCCAAATACCCACGCAAGAATCTCTACAAAAATCTCCTTCTACCGAGCTCCCACCTCAACTTTATGATATGAACTCGAAACCCTCGTTTTGAATCTTTTAAATCTTCCCAGATATACCTTCATCGCGATCATGGAACAATCCTCGCGATCGTGAAGCACAGTTATGCTTCCCCACAAACTAACTCTACGTGAACGCGGAATCTCAACACACGAACGTGATGCTCTGCCCCACTGACCTACGCGATCGCGAACCACCTCACGCGTTCGTGATGAACAAACTCATGACCTCAGTTCCTACCCCTTTTTCTTTTCGCGAACGCAGCCTAGCCCACGCATTCGCGTAACACTTTCCCTCAAATCTATGCAATCATGGTCCTCCACTCGCGACCGCATAGGGTAATTTCAATCAGCGACCAGCTTAGCCTATATCATCAGGGACCTGACCACGCGATCTCGTATAAGGAAACTAGATGAGCAAAAACCAGAAACTTCAGCTATTTCACCAACTCAAAACCAAGTCTGTTAGCCACCCGAAACTCACCCGAGGGCCCCGGGACCTCAATCAAACATACCATCAAGTCCCAAAATATTATGCGAACTTATTAAAACCCTCAATCACCTCAAACAACGTCACAAAACACGAATTACACACCGATTCAAGCCTAAAGAACTTTGAAATTTTCAAATTCTACAAACAACGCCGAAACCTATAGAATCACATCTGATTGACCTCAAGTTTTTCACACAAGTCATAAATGATACCACAAGCCTAATGCGACTTCCGAAATTAGAATCCGACCCCGATATCAAAGTTTCCACTCCTGGTCAAACTTCCCAAAAATTCAACTTTCACCATTTCAAACCTAATTCTACTACAGACCTCCAAGTCACATTTCGGATGCACTCCTAAGTCCAAAATCACTTAACGGAGCTAATAGAACCATCAAAATTTGAATCCGAGGTCGTTTACACATAAGTCGACATCCGGTCAACTTTTCTAACTTAAGCTTTCAATTAAGAGACTAAGTGTCTCAATTTACTCTGAATTCACTCTGGACCCAAACCAACTAATCCAATAAGTTATATAACAATTTTAGAACATAAAAGAAGCAGAAAATGGGGGCACAATGCTATAACTCTCGTTACGACCAGCCGGGTCGTTATAGTGATGATGTTATGTTGTTCGTTGAAAGAGTTTGTTAATAAGTACTTATTCGCATAGCTCTAACTTTATTTTCTTCACATAACCGTTAAATATATAAAATGTGACAATTGACATTAAGGCATGCCAAAAAGTGTCAAGTTAGTTGTTCTTAGATAGTGTCGATGTAACATTGATTTATGTGATCCTGATTCACCGGCTTATCAAGAAATTAGCTTTAGTCTTTTGAGGGAGGGGAGAATAGAAAAGATCATAAAGAAGTGTGAACTAAAATTGCAGTGACTGATAAAGTTGTCATAGAAACTGCAAAAGTCATACCAAGAGGTTATTAGAGGTAATTGGAGCATCACTGAGATAAGTACAGTGATTGAATCGTATTTTTGACTACGCTGAAAAGTCTTCATAAAAAATTAGTTAGTCACCGCAAAAGACAATGAAAATCGCCATAGAAAAAAATATTGTTAAAGAATGTATTGGATCCTCATTGATTGTGTAAGGGTTTTTCTAAAAAGGTTCATAATGTTCTAGTCACTACATATATTATCATAAGATTGATGCTCAAATTCTTTCTCATTGTATCAGAGCAAACGTTGGCCTGGTGAGCATGTTGCACAACTACCGGTCTGGTGAGCATAGTTGCAAAATTGCCTTCTCGCATTATGTCCTATCGCTATGGGTTCCTCTCTCTCTATCTATCTCTCTCTCTCTCTCTCAACTTAACTAACTGCTTTGCGCTCCCCCCCCCCCTTCTTTCGCAAGTCAACCTATCAAGGCACGTGTATTGCTCTGATCACATATTATAAGCATGTTGAGCCTAATCTTGTAACGACCCAGTCGTTCCGAGAATCTTAGCCCCGTTTCCCCATTTCTGCTTCATTATGTATAGTTCAGATCTTTTATATTGTGTTGGGTTGGTTGGCTCGGGTTCGGAGTGAATGTGAAGAGAAATGAGACATTAGTCTCTTAAGCGGGTTATTTAGTTAGAAAAGTCAACCAGAAGTTGACTAAAATGATCTCGGAATTTGGTTTTAATGGTTCGGATAGTTTCTAGGTGATTTGGGACTTAAGAGCGTGTTCGGAATGTTATTCGGAGGTCCGTGAAAGAATTAGGCTTGAATTGGCAAAATTAGATTTTTGGTGAATTTCGGTCGGCAGTGAAAAATTAGTTATCGGGGTCGAAATGGAATTTCTGGAAGCTGGAATAGGTTCGTGATATTTTTTGTTATGTGTGTGCAAAATTTCAGGTCATTCGGACGTGGTTTGATTGGCTTCGGCATCATTGGCGAATTTTGGAAGTTTAGAAATCCTTAGGCTTGAATTTTGGGTTAATTTGGTGTTTTGATATCGTTTTGAGTGTTCTTAGCATTCGACTAAGTTCGAGTAATGCTATATGAGGTGTTGAATTCTGGTTTCGTGATTTTTATCAGATTCGGAGTCGTGGGCCCCGGGTCGGGTTTGGCCAATTTCGAGATTTTGAATTGATTTGATAACTTTCGCGTGGTCTTTGTTCCTTTGGCATGTATTAATGATATGATTATGATTTTTGATAGATTCGGGGCGATTTGAGGCCGAGTCGAGCTGCAAGGACATCGCGGAGTAGATTTTCATCTGGTTGAGGTAAGTAACGATTGTAAATCTAGACCTGAGGGTATGAAACCCCGGAATCTCGAACTATTTAGATAAATGAGGTGACAACATGCTAGGTGACGAGCGTGTGGGCGTGCACCAGTATGGATTGCGACTTAGTCCATCCCGTGGCAGTCGTAGTGTTTCATAGTTTGATAAACACTATATGATATCTATGTGTTTTAGAAACGATTATGTTAACTTGGGTTGAATGCCATGTTTGGGGCCTTGTGTCGTACAGTTTGGACCCTTAGGGGTATTCTACAATTATCCTCACATAGTTTTTTTTATAGAAAGCATATTCTCTGTCATGATTTATACCTGTTTTTTTGTTTAATCTTGTTCATCACTCTATTTTTAATATATGAAAGTTGTTTTGGGTTGAGTTCCCTGAGTTTGTTCTGAAATGCCCGAGTGGCTTGTGAGGTTGACGAGTGAGTGAGGACGAGGGTCGTATGGTGAGGATAGTTACGGATCGGGCTGCACGCCGCTACGTTATATATACATATATGTATCGGGCTGCACGCCGAAGTGATGTGTGTGTGTGTGTGTGTATATATATATGGATCGGGTTGCATACTACATCGATATTGGGTAGGGTTGCATACTACAGAGATATTGGGTAGGGTTGCACGCCGCAGCGATATAGCGCTTGGGCTGTACGAGCCCCACCGGAGTCTATACACCGCTAGTGAGCGCAGTCGACTATGTGTTTATGGATCGGGGTGCTCGCCGCAGCGATTATTATAAGGTACCTATTGAGCGTGAGTGCTGATTGATGAGAGTTGAGTCACGAGGGACTGAGAGGCTTGTTCGATGGGCTATATATAGGAGTGATACTTTGCCCGAGGGTCTTACTTTATGAAATTACTAATTTCTCTCTTCTTTTATACTGAGCCTCTATTGAAAATGTTGAACAAATGTTTTAAACAACTTTCATTGAAACTTGAGTTTTTACGAGATGCTCGGAATTTAATTACTGATTTGATCTTGTTATTCCCACTGAGGTTTTTATGTTATGAGATTTATATGATTTTAAATGCTCGAAATTTCACTCAGTATTTAGTTATAATTGTTACTTACTCAGCTGGCGTACTCACGTTACTCCCTGCACCTTGTGTGCAGATTCAGGTGCCAGGGCATCAGGGTGAGAGCTGATCTGCTCCTTTCAGAGTATTTAGGAGATTTGTGAGGTAGCTGCACAGCGTCCGCAATCTTGCCTTTCTCCTTCCTATCTTTCACCATTTACTATTTCTTAGACTCATCTTTTATTAAGTAGACAATATCAGAATTGTATTTTTAGTTACTCATGACTAGTGACTTTCGGATCGGCATGTGTTTAAATGATTTACCTATCTTTACTTGTTTTTAAATGCTTAAACAGAAATTTTATGAAATATCGGATTAGTAATGATTTAAATGAAAAGTTCCTTTATGCTATACGTAGTGAATTGGCTAGCCTAGTATCACGATAGGCGCCATCACGGCCAAGGTGGTTTTGGGGTTGTTGCAAATTGGTATCAGAGCTAGGTTACATAGGACTCAGAAGTCATGAGTAGGTTTTGTAGAGTCTTGCGGATCGGTATGGAGACGTATGTACTTATCTTCGAGAGGCTGCAGAACCCTTAGGAAAAATCTCACATTCTTGAATTCTTATCGTGTGAATCTATTTATTCAACCAAAAGCGTAACTCTTTGAATTCCTTTCATGTATTCGAATGTGCACGTGAGCGCTTGGTATCAGATGTGCATCAACGGCTTGTGATTTCCATTGATGAGGTACGAGATGTGATTTTAGCATGTTGATAATGGGCCAGTCTAGGGGACTTGAGGCCGGGTTTTGTCTGTGGATTGAGTACTGAGATTTTGATTGTGTGACAATGCGCATTTGGGACTTATATGTCTATTTGTGTCCTTATTAGTGGGATTTTGTGACTGGATGACTCTGTGGTGAGATGTATTCAGATTGTTTGAATGTGACAAAAAGAATTGCTTGGAGATGTAGCAAGAACTATTGGGTGTTGACTTTTGTCTTGAGTTGGCATATGGCCTCGAGTTATGAGTGTATTGAAAGACCTCTCATGTAGTTTAGTTGTGAAGTGAAGTGGATCTTCATGTTGTGTTATGAGTTCATGGTGATGTCTTTTGGGCTGACCAATTCCCCAGCAGTGTTCATGCATTTGATGAACATTGTATTTCAACCATATTTGGATTCTTTCGTTATTGTGTTCATTGATGACATCCTGTTCTATTCTCGTAGCCAGGAGGAGCATACTCAGCATTTGAGGATTGTATTATAGAGATTGAGGGAGGAGAAGCCTTATGCAAAATTCTCCAAATGTGAATTTTGGCTTAGTTCAGTAGCATTTTTGGTGCACGTTTTGTCCAGTGAGGGTATTTAGATGGTCAGACGAGTGTGGGGAGAGATTTCAGAGCTCAAGAATGCTTTGACCATAGATTTAGTGTTAATTCTACCATCAGCTTTAGGTTTTTATACCACGTATTGTGATGCCTCAAGGATAGGCATAGATTGTGTTTTAATGCAGGAGGATAAGTGATTGCGTAATAGCCACGATTGTTGAAGGGTATAAAGAGATAGCAGTTTGAGGCTAAGCAGGCGGGGTTATCTCCTATAGAGTGTCCTGAGATAATGTGATCCTTATGTGGTTTTGTAACAAGTTTTCTTTTTCCAGTAAATGATAGATGTTGCAATTTTAGTTTCGATCGCTCGGGGAAGTTGGCATGACTATTGCAATGGTGAACGCGATATTTGCAGATGATTTGAGATATTGGATGGTTTGTGTTATATGAGCTTATGAAGGATTTAGTTGAATCTCACTGCGGTATTGTGGCGTTGATAACGTATGGGCATTGAGAGTTATTGTTTGTCTTGATCTATGGCTTTGAGCCAAGTGGGGGAGTCTGCTAATGATAAGTTAGTTGCACGATTAGGTGTTGTGTTGGTTTCAGTTCGAGGTATTCTGGTGAATCGGTTATGACCTACAAAGGTGGAGTTTGAGAGTGAATCGAGTAATGGAAATTTTTGGGTACAAGTTGTATTGTACTCTATGTGAAAATGGGTTCTATTGAAGGATTGAGTTGTATTTGTAAAGGGTGTAGTGTGTGTGGAGTAGGAACTTGCTTGGTTTCTTAGGGGTGTGGGTTACTCCCTTAGGTGTTGGTATGTTAATGGGGGCACAATTAGTTCGGTCTGATTGGTCGGATTAATTGGGATTTAAGTAGAGTAAATGACTCTCGAGAATGGTTATGATGGATTCAAGATTTATGTATAATAAGTGGGAATCTTCAGGATGCGTATTTAGCTAGAAATTGAGATTCACGTTGGATGGTGTCAAGACTTGTGGCATTTCTATATTATTATGGATTCTGCATTTCGATATCAGGAAAGGGTAAGAATAGTTTAAATTCATAAAAAGTCTCTTTAGAGTAAATATTTGAGATGTGGTACTTTTGAGGTACTTAAGAGATGTTCAGCGGCTTATGAGCCTTGGGGCAATGTGGTTTTGTGCTAGGGTCTCGCGTGGTGATTTTTGGTTGAGGATTTTGGTAGTATGACAAGGGGAAGAATCAATTGAAGGTAATTCAGAAGGGAATCGGGGAGATGGGACAATTTGGTAGTAGGTTGAATCAGCATAGCAATGGGTAAGATCGGTTCCGGATGTGCTTATGATATGGTGAGTTCCTATACATGATCCATGGCAATGCTCTTGGGTTTTAACGGTCTGCGTAGCTTAGTTGAGTTAGAGGGATTCAGTCCTGAAGGGTTAGTTCAGTACAATGGATTTTTTTGGAGAGTTCTTGATGGTCTCTACCATAGTTTGGGATGTATATTTCCTGTTGGTGTGGTGTGTGGGGCATGGAAAGTCTTAACTGATTGAGTATGTAGTTGCTTGCGACTCAAAGTGGATTTGAGGTCTGTCGTATCGTTCAAATGGTGGCATAAACAGTGCGATGTGTTGTGTAGTATTGAGATTGCGGGTGCTAGGTCACGATGCGATTTGAAATGGAGTGTTTTGAAGTCATAGGTAGCATGGACGATCTCAAATGATCAGATAGATGATGTTACTTTTAGATATGGCTTGATGAAGGTACAAGTGTCAGAAGAGGCACTGTGTTTTGATTTATGGATACTTCATTGATGTGGCGGTACTCTCCTAGTTGGTCGGCTGCGGATATTCAAATTTTGCCTTGTGGCACAGAAGGATTTTAGGGGTATTCCTCGTGGTGTAATCGTGTATTGGGAAAGTGATAGATATTCTGGTGGTGGAGTTAGGATCAGGCATGGTGATACATGTGTTCTACGGGTTTGGAGACCAGGAGTTATTAAGAGCAGATTGTTTCATAGTTGTGGGCTGTGGAGATATAGCCAAGGTTAGTCAGAGGATAGTATGCATTGTGATTCGGTCATTGTGGACCTTCCGAGGGTTTTTTGTCAATTGTGGGTGATCGGATTGATTTGGGGTTCATTAGTAGGCCCAATTGGGTTAGGTGTTTACACCGAGTCAGATTGGTTGGCTCCGTAGTGCTGTTGTTGAGGGATGTTCCATTCAGTTGTTGTCAGGCTTATTTGTGTCCTGGAGTTATTTATGAGTTACTCTTCCATGCTATAAGGGGTTGTGCTTCGTTGGTTTTAGGCACACATGGTGCGGTTCTACTGTGGTCTTATAGCGAGATTTGAGTAAGGTAAGTAATTGGGTATTGCAGGATTGAGATGTATTGATTATGTTCATTATGGATTCGTGTGGTATTGTATCGTTTGATTCTCCGTGGTTAAGGTAATGCATTTTGAGTACTTGATGTCGAATTTCGCGTAGTTATTGATTTTGAGCAAGGCGGAGCAAGGTACATAATATTGACTAGCGTTTGGATGGTGGGTCACGCCTTGCAACGAAGTTATGTTAAGATATGATCCTTGTGTGTTTGATTCGTGTGTTTTGGTTCTGCGGTGCGTGAAGAATTCTTATCATTGCTTTATTTTGATACCCGTTGATCTTGCGAGACGGTTCTCTTGTTTGATGTCATTTATCCATGCTTGAGTACATTTGGAATGTTTCTTATTAGTGCAAAGACTGCATGGGTCATGGCTTTAAGCTGTATTGATTCTTCATGTCGCTAGAGTGGTTGTGGTAGATGAGATGAGGTCGTCGGACCTAGAATGGGTACTTCCGGATCTGGTTGCGGTGTATTTGGGACGATATTGATGCTGATCGGCTTACATATTTTGCTATGTTTCCTATTGAAGAGAGAGATTTCAATCACTTGTTGATCTGACGAATGATTATGGGCTTCTGTTTGTTTCTTTCATCATTGGCAGTATACGAAGGTGCTAGAACGGGTCTCTGTTTGATAATAGGGTTATTACCGGCATTGGGTTGCTTGAGCAGCTGCTGTGATTAGAAATTATCGCTACGGGTGTTTGAGTAATGTTGGATGTCATGTGATTTCGTCATGAGTTATGGCTATGGTTGGTTACAGCTTGTTCAGTCTTATACAGTGTGTGGATGCGTGATTCTATATATACTTCGGATGTGGAAATTGGCTTCTAAAGGATTATGGGTTAGGATTGGATGAAGAACTTTCAGATGTGTTGTGTTATCAAGTCTATGCGGGACAGGGTGACGTGGGATCACCCCCGAGTATGTGCATGGTATGGTTATTCGGCGATTTTATGGCTTTTGGAACAATTCTTGGAACGTTCGAGGACGAACGTGTATTTAAGTGGGGGAGGATGTAACGACCTTCCCGGTCATTCCGAGAGTCTTCACCTCGTTTCCCCCATTTCTGCTTCATTATGTGTGGTTCAGCTCTTTTATATTGTGCTGGGTTGGTTGGCTCGGATTCGGAGTAAACGTGGAGAGAAATGAGACACTTAGTCTCTCAAGTGGGTTATTTAGTTGGAAAAGTCAACCAGAAGTTGACTTCTAGGTAAATGATCTCGGAATTTGGTTTTCATGATTCAGATAGCTTCGTTAGGTTATGTGGGACTTAGGAGCATGTTCAGAATGTTATTCGGAGGCCCGTGGAAGAATTAGGCTTGAATTGGAAAAATTGGATTTCTGGCGATTTCCGGTCGGCACTAGAAAATTAGTTATCGGGGCTAGAATGAAATTTCCGGAAGCTGGACTAGGTTCGTCATGTCGTTTGTGATGTGTGTGCAAAATTTCAGGTCATTCGGACGTGGTTTGGTTGGCTTCGGCATCGTTGGCGAATTTCGGAAATTTGGAAATCCTTAGGCTTGAATTTCGGGTTAATTTGGTGTTTTGATGTCGTTTTGAGCGTTCCGAGGGTTCGACCAGGTAGGGGTGATGTTATATGAGGTTTTGGTATATTTTGTTGAGACCCCGAGGGGCTTAGAATGATTTCGGCTGGTCATCGAGGGGAGTTAGAACTTTTGAAAAATTTGTTGTTGCTGCCTCTGGTTGTCCGCACCTGTGGAAGGGTGATCGCAGGTGCGGTGACGATGCGGAATGTTTCGATGGGGAGAAGAACCGCATATGCTGTGAGTTAGACGCTTCTGCGGGACCGCAGGTGCGGTGCCTGGGGCATAGATGGGGTCCTGGGTGTTTAGGTGAAAACCGCATGTGCGGTTTATTGGACCGCAGAAGCGGTTGCGCAGGTGCGGTGGAAGTGACCACAGATGCGGTTTAGCTGGGCAGAACATATAAATTCAAGCCTTCACGAAATTGGGTTATTTTTCCACCATTTGTGTTCGGACTTGGAGCTTTTTGAGAGATTTTGAAGAGGGATTCAAGGGGAATCACTTTGAGGTAATATTTTTGAACTCAATACTCGATTCTATGGTGATTTCTAACTGATTAAGCATGAAATCTGTGGGATTTAACGGTTAAAATTGGGGAATTAGGGTTTGGAACTTGAGACCAAGAATTGGGTGATTGAGGGGTCAAACGAGGTTAGGTTTTTATAAATTTGGTATGTATGGACTCGTGAGAGGTTTAGGATTCTGGCCAATTTCGAGATTTTGATTCGATTTGATAACTTTCGCGTCGGCTTTGTTCCTTTAGCATGTATTAATGATATGATTCTGATTTTGGATAGATTAAGGGCGATTTGAGGCCGATTCGAGCGGCAAGGAAATTGCGGAGTAGATTTTCATCCAGTTTGAGGTAAGTAACAATTGTAAATCTATACCTGAGGGTATGAAACCCCAGAATTTCGTACTATTTTGATAAATGAGGTGACACATATACTAGGTGACGGGCGGTTGGGCGTGCACCATTAGGGATTGTGACCCATCCCGTGGCAGCCATAGAGTTGCATAGTTTGATAAACTTTATATGATATTTGTGTGTTTTAGAAATGATTCTGTTAACTTGGGCTGAATGCAATCTTTGGGGCCTTGTGCCGTACTGTTTGGGCCCTTAGGGGTATTTTACAATTATCCTCACATAGTTTTTTTGATAGAAAGTATATCCTCTGTCATGATTTATACCTGTTTTTTGGTTTAATCTTGTTCATCACTCTATTTTTAATATATCAAAGTTGTTTTGGCTGAGTTCCCTAAGTTTGTATTAAAATGCCCGAGTGCCTTGTGAGGTTGATGACTGAGTGAGGCCGAGGGCGAGATAATGAGGATAGTTAGGGATCGGGCTGTACGCCGCAACGTTATATATACATATATGGATCGGCTGCATGCCGCAACGAAATATATATATATATATATGGATCGGGCTATAGGCCACAACGATATTGGGTCGGGCTGCACAGCGCAGAGATTTAGCGCTTGGGCTGTAGGGGCCCCTCCAGGGTCTATACACCCCCAGTGAGTGCAGTCGACTAAATATTTATAGATCGGGCTGCTCGCCGCAGCGGTTATTATAAGGTACCTATTGAGCGTGAGTACTGAGTGTGAGTGTTGATTGATTAGAGTCAAGTCACGAGTGATTGAGAGGCTTGCCCGAGGGGTTATATATATGAGTGATACATTGCCCGAGGGGCTTGTTTTATGAAATTACTGTTTTCACTCTTCTTTTATACTGAGCCTCTATTGAAAATGTTGAAATGTTTTAAACAACTTTCATTGAAACTGGAGTTTTTATGAGATGCTCGGAGTTTAATTACTGATTTGATCTTGTTATTTCCACCAAGGTTTTTATATTATGAGATTTATATGATTTTAAATTCTACTGAGTTGACATACTCACGTTATTCCCTGCACTTTGTGTGCAGATTCAGGTGCCAGGGCATCAGGGTGAGAGCTTATCTGCTCCTTTCAGAGTATTCCGGAGATTTGCGAGGTCGCTGCACGGCGTCCGCAGCCTTGCCTTTCTCCTTCCTATATTTTAGCATTTACTATTTTTTAGACTCATCTTGTATTAAGTAGATAGTATCATACTTGTATTTTTTGTTGCTCATGACTAGTGACTCCGGGATCAGGATGTGTTTAAATGATTTACCTATGTTTACTTATTTTGAAATGCTTAAACGGAAATTTTATGAAATATCAGATTAGTAATGAATTAAATGAAAAGTTCCTTCATGCTATACGTAGTGAATTGGCTAGCCTAGTATCACGATAGGCGCCATCACGACTAGGATGGTTTTGGGATCGTGACAAATCTGCCTCCCTCTAGTTCAATCTCTCTCACGGTGAGCCTCTTCTAACTTTCAAAAAAGAAACCCTTACACAATTGATGACCATGAACAAGTGCATTCTCTGACATATCCCGCCCTTGTGAACCTCAAGAACGATAGTTACATGTGCGGGAATGTGCTAGTGGATGTACTTCGCCCTAATCATAAATTTATAAGCATTTTCAAAGAATGTATACAATTTCTTGAGACACTACTCTAATTAATGTATTAAGATTTTGCATTCGATGCTGATATGATCGGAGATAAACAAAACACTAGAATATAAAAATAATAATAATTGAAGAAAAACTAAAGATAGATTTGATTAAGATAATCTAAATCAGTCTGAATAATGAAATATAGAAGTCTGGAACTCTAAGTGAACGTCTCAAGAAACAATCAAAAATTATTCACTCACCTCGCAAGTACGATAATTAGGAACCCTATATATAAAGAAAGGAGAAGAAGACTACCCTCAAGAACTCAATTCTTGAAAACATGTAATCCAAAGTCGAACTCGAGCCTGGAGGTTCAAAATCTCTCTCAAGAGTTTTCTTCTGTCAAAATATACTAAATGGCTAATGAAATAACCCTAGGATATTATAAATAACCAATGGGTAAAATAGAAAAAAATTCAAAGTTAATTTTCAAAAAAAACTCCTCAGGCGAAACCGTAACCTCAACTATAACCCCAACCGTAACACACTGTTTAATCGTGTTGAATTCCAGAAGTTTATTTTCTTCCGCTCTTCACGGCCCCTCTTAAATCGTATCCAACAGTTGGTGAAACCGCGTCACATGGTTTGGCTTGGGGTCTTGGTTCTTCGATTCTCAAGACTCCAAACAAGTATTATTTGCATGAATCGTCCTAGTGACTCTCCAAATATCTCCTACTCAATTTTCATGCAGCTCCTTAGCATACATCTGCCGGTGTTCATGGACTTGGAGCGAGTCAATAGTCCACTAGATAATTTGGGTCATCTTCAATATTCTTCGATCTGCCGGACTGTCTAGGATCGTATCAGATGCTCAAATTCTTCATGTAAATATTGGACGGACGTTTATTTCCCCTTCCAGTCTACTTATCTAAATTTTTAATGTTTTGTTTTGCCCATGTTTTCTAACTTCTTTTATTTTTCAGATATTCGAAATTCAGAATTTTCTAGTTAGACTAATTTGAATCCTTGTGGAAAAGTTTCATTAGAGGGTAAAATGTTACCTTACAAGAAGAGACTTCTAATTTATTATGAAGAGATTTTAACCAAAAAAATTATGTAAACCAAGAAAATTAGAAAGGGAAAACGAAATGGAAATTATACCTCATATAGCAAAGATTTACACCATAATTTATTATAAATAAAAGCCCTTTTAAAATATTATTTTCTATATCTATCTTTTTGTTTCTATAGCAAAATATATATATTTATGGTCACTTCCTACTATTAAGAATTTAATATGCTGTCTAATATTTTTCTCTCTCATTCTTTCAGTTTTTTCTCTCCCAAAATCACGCATAGTATATTATTTCTCTCTCCACAATATCTCTATCATTCTTTCCTATATGAACCAGAAAACTAGTTTTCTCTGACAGACGGTGAGCTTTTCCAAGATTTTCATGGTTATCACTACTCTTCAGCCATGCAAACAGTGAGCTTTTCATGGTTATCACTACTCTAAATTGTTCTTTCCCAATTTCACAGGACGTGGAGGCGTGACACCAAATGTTTTCCTTTCTGATTCATGATTTCTTGCCTCTGTTAAGAACTATAAAATTGTGCAAGTCGTAAATCATCAACACAGATATTCACCACTCACCACCAAAGTTTGTAGGTTGTTAGCCGGTTAAAGCTTCTTCTTTTTCTTTTGAACAATTTTTGTTTTAAATATTCACCATTGTTAGATTTTATTCGGAATACCAACTAAAGCACTTAATTTTGAAGAGCCATCTTTCGATTACCTAATCACTCAAGAGGAACCTGTATTTGCAGGTTCATCAGCAACCAATAAAAATGAGAGGAGAACCAAAATAAGCAATGATCCAAATTGTTATTGTATTTATATGTATTCGAGTCTGCATATATTGCTTTTTAGTTTCTATTTTGATTTTATTTTCTTGTATTTATATGTATTCAATAAGGCATACACTGATTTTTATTTTGTACCGTGATTTTTAACTGTTGTATTTAGATGTATTTATATGTATTTGAGTTCTTACTACAATATTTTTAAATACATTGTTCGTTCTATCATTTTGATGTTATTCATCAATTAGTTATGCATTCAATTTAATTGTATTCATTTGTATTTAAACAACAATACAATGAAATACTCTCAATACAAATAGAAAGTCAATAAATACAACCAATGAAATATACTCAATAAAGCAGTAATACCATGTAGTAGGAATAAATAAAATACCGTGAATACAAAAATAAACTTGAATGCACAGAACACAACTGTTAGATACAACAGAATACAAGCACTAGGTTTATTATGAAATATGCACGCAGTAGGTTACTATTACAGGCTGTATCCGGCACAAATACAAGGTGTATTCATATGCAGAAAATTGAATTTCAAAATATTTCTGTAGATACTTGTATCAATTCCGAGTAGAACCTCGGATAATGTCAAGGAAAAAATCGAACTGTATCAGAAAAAAAAAGGGAGGGACTAAAACTCTGAAGAATGCTCTGTTTTTTGGTGTTTAGCGTCTAATAAATCTTCTCATTAATTGGATTGATAATGTTGTGTGTTATAATTGATTTCGGTGAGTTATAGTAGAAGTGTATCCCGTTAAATTAGCAGCTTTCCGTTATTAAAAAACTTGAGAGACCTATTATTACATTGTATTCATGAATACAATGTATGAATACATGTGAATACTGCGGCTGACAGCTGGACATTCCTATTTTTTAGCCGATTTTTTATGTTGTATTCATGAATACAGTAGCTCGAGTACATTGAATACATTACCATAATAAACTGAAAGGTAGCTACAGAAAGTAATTATGTATATAATAGCTATAGAAAGTTAATAGCCACTAAACAATAGTCATTTAAGAAAAAATTTCAAAATAAAATGCCAAATACAGATCACGCTGCCTTCTCTTTATGTTTGCTTCTAATAAAGAAAGTTCTATTCCCACCAAAAGAGGATCAGTTTAATACTACTGATTGTCTATCCCTCATCCATAGAAATATAGCAAAGAATATTGTCCTTAGAAAATTCAGATTGTTCCTTTCCCTTACTTTCTGCAAATTTATTATCCAACGTGCGCCCTTTCAGAAGATCCCATTTTTTCCAATTATATAATCCAATTTGTATATGCTCAAATAACCCAAATATATAAATGAGATGTTCTTATAAATTAATCATATACCTTGGTGACCTGTATGTGGTATCAAATCGAGCATAAAATTTGTAATGTTAAGTCCATCTAAGATATTAACTAAGAAGGGAACCTTGGAGCAACGGTTAAGTTTTCTGTGTGATCTATAGGCAACGAGTTTGAACCGTAGATACACACTCTCTTGTGATGTGATCCTTCTCCAAATACTGCATGAACACGGAATGTTTTGTGCACTGCACTGCTCTTTATACGATATTAACTAAGTAGTGGAATTACTAGTACATATGATCCATTACTAGTCATATAATTATGGTCAAAATTCAAAGATAGGCCAAGAAGCCTTTGCACTTCTTGACGAACAACGCTATGGAAGAAAGCGAAGGCCGTCTATTTCTCCTTCTTCTGCTGCGCCTGTTAAAACGGCCTATAAAAATTGGTTTTATTACCAAAACCAACCTCAGAAATCTCATATTGTTCAGTTAAAACTAGCTTATGCAGTTGAAGAGAGATCAATAGTCACGAAGCTGTGCAGTTACATGGTGGGGTTCTTATTTCTGATTATTCCAAGAGAAAAGCAAAAGCTATGGCTTATTACTGAGCAAAGATAAATTCATAATCTAGAGTCCTGTGAGTTTGGACTTATGAATATGATCTTATTATACATATAATCATTACTTTGTCGGATATTTACGTGTATGTAGTAATCCTAGTACAAAGTAATACGCTCAATTGTATTCGCAGAACCCGCTCTAGATCCGTCTCCTCGTTTTTTTCCTTTTAAGTTTGTGAACACACCTTAACTCTTAATATGTATGGTCGATGAAGCTCCTTGTATATGTATGATGGTGGTGAATCCAGTTCTCTTGACCATATCTGAGCATATTGTGATATTATATATTTCACTCTTAAATACTAAATTATGCTCCTTTTTACTTATAGTCATGATTAAATTAATCTGCACTCAAGCAATTTTTCCCCTTTTCTTTTTTGTTTTCTGCTCTTTTTTTCCTTTGGTGCATGGGAAAAATTATAGGCGAACCCAGGATTTGAAGATAGCAAGAATATTGTGAAGCGTGTCAGGCTAATAGAAAGGAAAAAATATTTAAAAGAAAAAAATAATAAATTGCACCAGAGAAGACAAGACAAGATTTAAGTGGTTCGACAATTTTTACCTACTCCAAGGCCACACAAATAATAGCTCATTATTAAATGAAGAGAAAGAAAAGTTGAGGGATGATTTACAATTGAGGAAAGGGATGCATATTTATAGGCAAATATCAGACTATGACACTACTTTTTTTCTTGCATACGTCGATATCAACTCACACATTTTCTTCTTTCCTCACACTGTGAATTTTGATGCTGTTGACTTTTGGTGCAGCATACATGCCCTTCTTTGCCTTTTGTTTTTCTTTCGTTCACTATTCATTTTACAGTTGGGTTTGTTCCTTTCAATCTGGCCCTCAAACACAAATACATCAAGAAAGAAAATTTTAAAAAAAAATTGCTATTGTCTATTGACACTTTCACATTATCAATCTTGAAGGCTAACTAAGGCGGCGCACAACCTCAGTTTGTCAACACCTACAACTTTGGTCAATACGTCTGACGGGTTCTTCGATCCGGGTATCTTCTGCAGGGAAAGAGTTGTTACGCCCCGCAATATTACATCTATGTTACGCTCCGCAGTATTATATCACGATGATGTTACGCTCCACAGTATTTTATTACGACGAGGTTATACCATGTAATATTGTATGTTGAATTTGTCGTAAGATAATTGACAGCAGTTCAAGGACAAGATTATTTGGAGATTATAAATATTATGTTATTTCAAACAAGTGACGAGTAAATTCGTGAAGGTGTGAGGGTAAGCAAATCGAAAAAAAATGAATTTCGTCGAAGTTTGACAATTTGGTATAAAATAAGGTCCGAGCTATAATACCCTGTACTTATAAACTAGTGCAATACATGGTACCACATAACCATGATAGTAAAGTGTATAAAGCACGTTAAAATTGAGTAGTGTTTTAAGTAATTTGAAGTAATTTTTAATTATATGAATAATTAATTAATGGTGGGGATAATTATGATTAAGTGGATAACGATCCTTGTTGGGGATGCACTTCGTATTAGGCTAGCCAAAGTGGCACAAATATGAATGATGAGTCATAAGACACAACATGCCTTATTTACACATGAAATGTTCCTTGGATTTTGGTTTCTTTAGTAGTAATATAACTTGGAAAATTAGACCCACCACATTATGGCATAACTTGGAGATTTAGTGGTAATATAACTTGATTTGGATGACAAGTTATGGCATGCTTGTCACTTTAGAATTATACCAGCATGTTAGATGCTAAGTTTAGAAATAGCTCATTTGAAACATCATAATGCGATAAAACGTGGGATTTGTGATTTTAAGGGAGTACGGTGCAATCTTTCTCAAGGGAATCGGTCCAGGTATGTTAAGGCTATCCCTTCTTTCTTTTTAGCATGATCCATACGATACCAACGAAGCGAGAAAATGCACAACTTCCATAAATGACTCTATTCATAGAAGTATTAAAGGTGCCTATGTTCTTGAATTCCCATATGTCTTATTATTCTATCGTTTGTTCATGGGTCTCAGAAAATACATAAGTTGATAGAGTTTATTTTATGATATTAATCATAGGCATAATGGTCTTATGACGTTCTGAAAGATTTTATTAACGTACTTCTCATACATTGCTTTCATTTATACAAACACATTGACCTATGACCAGATGACATTTTATAAGCGTATATTTGTGTGTGTGTGTATATATATATATATATATATATATATATATGGGATATGGTAAAAGGTTACGGCGTTATATACGCACCACCACCTGATTAGCTGGTATACATTGATGATTTGCCCATAGTGGCTGAGATGATATGATGGGATGCCCTCAGAGGCTTGATGATGTTATGAACACATATACCTATGCACGACATGACATTCATACGCATATGCATGACACTATAAGTATTTCATGATTTACAAGGGTTATCCAGATTTACAGCTTGAGTCATTTACTCCATATTTCTTCCATGTCTTTTATATACTTATTTATGTGCCTTACATACTCGGTACATTATTTGTACTGATGTCCTTTCTGTTGGGGACACTGCATTCATGCCCACAGGTTTAGAAAATCAGTTTGACGAGCCCTCATAGTAGACGAGGTTAGCATTCAGCGAAGGATCGGTAATCCTCCACCTCATTCGGAGTGCAGCTGAGTCTATGAGTCATCGTGTCAAAATTTGCTACATACTTATGGGTAGCCTGGTATTGTCACGACCCAAATTTCTCCTCCGTTGGGTATCATGAGGGAACCTAGTCTTATGGACTAGGTAAGCCTAACATTCATGGAATAGCAAAAATAATAAATAAAATCTAATACTTTCTGAAAAAGAATTTTTTGTACAATGAACATATTCCCAAAACCCGGTAGTACAAGTCATAAGCTCTACAGAGTTTACTACAACTTCTAAATACATCTGTTTGGAAGTAAGTAAAAACAATGTAAATACAAAATAGGAAAGTGACTCTAAAGCCTGCGAACGCAGCAGCAGGTTACCTTGAGTCTCCTCAGCAAGGAACCGTACAACTACTAACAGTCAATACCTAGATCTGCACAAAAATATGAAGAAGTGTAGTATGAGCACACCACAACGGTGCCCAATAAGTATCAAGATTATCCTCGGTGAAGTAGTGACGAGGACTAGACGAGACACCCACTGGTCTAATAAACTAGACAAGCATAAGTACAGGAATAGCGGAGACATAACATCTAACTAATATCTACACAATGTGGCTAACAACATGTCACGACCCAATTTCCCTCTGTTGGGTATCGTGATGGCACCTAGTCTTAAGGACTAAGTAAGCGTAGCAGTTACTGAATATCAACAATAATTAAAGGAAAACTAGCAGTCTTGATATAGAATCTCAACAGAATGTACAAACTTTTCCAAAACCGGTAGTACAAGTCATAAGCTTTACGAATCTTCTACAACTTCTAAGTAAAATTGTTTGGAAATAGATACAACAGTGTATGAATAATCAATACAAAGAAGGTGACTCCGACGCCTGCGAACGTAGCAGCAGGTTACCTTGAGTCTCCTCGGAAATCATCCACACAACTACTACAATATGAACCTCGATCTGCACACAAATATGTGTATAAGTGTAGTATGAGCACACCACAGCGGTGTCCAGTAAGTATCACCACTAACCTCGGTGGAGTAGTGATGAGGACTAGTCAAGACACCACCGGTCTACAAGATAAATAATATGAATGTAGAAATGACCGAACGTTACATCTATCTAAGACTTCACAGAATAATTTACAACAATGACAATATAAAGCGGAAGGCAATTACAAAAATCAATCACGAAAAAGCACAAAAATACCCAGAAAGATGGACAACAAAACAAGACAAACCGAAAGGAAACACAATACAATAGAGAACACCAATAACTCAACTCTACATCGGTTGGTTCACATCGGGCCTTAGCCACTAAAATCCATAAACTGGTGGAAATCTTTAAACAACAGTTCATATGAAAAACTTTTTCAAATAAAATCATTTTAGTATGGAAGAGTTTCCTTTGAAAATATATTTTCTCCAAAAGTAGATATAAGTATATTTAATAGAGAGAATTACGTAAAACATAGTTTCTTTCAAAATACGAAACTTCTCAAGATGTTTTCCCAATAAATGACTTCTAAATATCATTTTAGGCAAGACTAGTGCTTTTCAAATATACCTTCGATGTACAAGTCATTCAAATATAATAATTTCAAACCATTGCTTTTTCAATGATACGTTTCAATAAAATCCCTTGATCAAAATCTCCTCAAGATTTATCCACCGGAACTCAGTCTGTAACTCAGAAATTACCATGTCGTACAAGAGGAATATCAAATCTTTCCAATAAATTCAGTAAAAGATCAATAGGAATATTCCAATTTAGAACAACGAAATAAAATGCAAAGACAAGTGCACGGCATCACCCTTCGTGCTTTTACTCTCATCCTCACCAAAACAAGTGCACGATATCACCCTTCGTGCTTTACTCTCATTCTCACCAAAACAAGTGCATGGCATCACCCTTCATGCTTTACTCTCATTCTCACCAAAACAAGTGCACGGAATCACCCTTCCTACTTTTACTCTCATCCTCACGATAAATAAATAGATACGGCACGGCACTATCCTTCGTGCTTTAATATCATAACATGGCACAGCATTATACTTCGTGCTTTAATATCATAACATGGCACATCATTATCCTTCGTGCTTTAATATCACAACATGGCATGACATCACCCTTCGTGCTATAACACTCTCATCCTCACAATACATGTCATCACCCTTCGTGCTTTACGCTCTTCCTCACCCAAACAATATCAAGAACAACAATTTGGCAAAGAAACCCAACAATATGGCCCATAAATCACCACATCCCGGCAAGGGAGTCAACAATACAAACAATATCATTAACAACATAACTAGTAATATAAACCACAACATCTCGGCAAGGGAGTCAACAGTACAAACAATATCATTAACAGTATAAACAGTAATAGAAACCATCACATCCTGGGAAGGGAGTCAACAATACAAACCATATCATTAACAGCATATACAGTAACAGAATCCATAACATCCCGGCAAGGGAAACATCTATAACCAATCTCACCTAAATAGTTATCTTCACGGAATAACACTCAGCTTAAACAAAGGCCCAGTAATAGGCAACATCAAGGAGATACCAATAACATAGATGTCTAACAATTACACCTAAGTGGCACTTAAGGGAATAGTCATATAATTCACAATGTAAGACTCACGGGCATGCTTGAATCCAACGAATAGATGTCCCAACTACGGCTAGTCAACTATAAGGCTAGAGGACACTAATTATAGTAAATTAGGCAAGCTAGGAATAAAATATAGCATGATGATAAGAAAAGTAGAATATTCGGTTAAGTCAAGTAAAGTCAAATAGCCAACGAAAGAATCCAAAAACAAGAAATTCTAATTTAAACAGGAAGGGATGAAATTAACAACCAAGGATTCAAATGTAACAACTACAAATCATACACAGGTAATATAAGAATCTACAAATCCTAAAAGGGCAATCTAATTGCAAATAAGTACGAGTACACACTCGTCACCTCGCATACTCGGACTACAATCAACAAGGAAGACTCAATCCTAAGGGGTAGTTCCGTCACACAAGGCTCAAAATCAACTAAAACAACTTCAAAATACACATAAACGTATAAGGAACTATTCCGAATAATAAAGTTTCAATCTTTACAAAATTATAAAAAATCGACCCAAAAGTCGACCTCTGGACCCGCACCTCGGAACCCGACAAATATACAAATTTCGGTTACCCATTCCGATACGAGTTCACCCATACTAAATCTATCCAATTCCGATATCATTTGGTCATTCAAATCATGAATTTTTATTTTTGAAGTATTCTTTTACAACCCACAATCCCCTCAACCCAAAACACAAAATGATAAAAACAAGAACTAATTCATGAAATATATTTAATTCCAAAGGAAGAACACTTACACATTCGGTTTGTGTGAAAAAACTTCAAAGAATCGCCCAAAATCGAGTTTTAGAAGTCAAAATAGGTTTAAAATGGTGAAACCCTGATTTTTGGAAGTTTATATTCTGCCTAATGATTTAAAGCATTGCGATCGCGGACACAACGATGCGATCGCATAGAAGAAAAATGCTGCTGGCCAAAAAGGTACTATGCAATCGCGAACAAAGTCATGCAATCGCATATAAGGGAAATGACCACTGTCCAAGAATGAACAGTGCGATCGCGAGCTGAACTGTGCGATCGCATAGGGAAAAAGAAATGGCCTTGACAACACTGTGCGATAGCAAAACAGTGTATGCGAACGTAGTGAACAGAAAAATGGGCGTGTGCAAGGAAACACTATGCGATCACGGCTACTACTATGCGATTGCATAGAAGGAAACTAGAAACAGCATCAACAGTGCAAAAATAGGTAAAATGGACCCAGAACCTATCCGAAACACACCCGAGACCCCGTCTAAATACACAAACAAGTCTTATAACCTAATATGGACTCGTTCGAGGTTCCAAATCACATAAATTAGCACTAAAATGACGAATCAAACAAAAGATCAACGAAATTCCTCAAAACTTCTTAATCATCAAATTTTGCATTTAAGGTCCGAATCATGCCAAACAAAGTCTGTTTCATACCAAGCTTCATAGAAAACATATATAAATCATATTGAACCTATATCGGGCTCCGAAACCAACATACGGGCCCGATACCACAGGTTTCACATAACATTTCATTTTCAAAATCCTTTATATTTTTCAAAAAATAATTTTCTTTAAAAATTTATTTCTCGGACTTGGGACCTCAGAATTCGATTCCGGGCATACGCCCAAGTCCCATATTTTCCTACGGACCCTCCGGGACAGTCAAATCATGGGTCCGGATCCGTTCACAAAAAATGTTGACCGAAGTCAACTTTATTAAATTTTCTAATGCAAAATTATCATTTTTATAAGTTTTTCACATAAAGGCTTCCCGGCTACACGTCGAGATGATATTGAAGGGGGTTTTCACGGCCCCGGAACATAGAATTAGCTAGAATATACGGGATGACCTTTTGGGTGGTCATCACACAACAGAACGACTACAATTAGGAAGGATAAACAGTAATAGTAACAGATCACCAAAATAATACATCGAAGGATGGACGGGAACACAACCCAAGTACGGAAATCACAATACAGTAAGGGCAAGTAGTAACTCAGGACTGCAATAGTCTCCACATCAGGCCTTAGCCAACAATCCCAATAAATTGGTCAAAAATCTTCGAGTGTAAACTTTCACCCGCAAGTTTTTATATTGAAAGCTTTAAGGTATAAATCCTTTTCAATGGAAAATTCTTTTGAAATATATTTTCCCAGTAAATGTCTCTCAAACATAGTTTTCTTCAGGATAAATGCTTTCCAAATATACTTTTTCAAATAAAATGTCCTTCAAACATAGTTTTTCTTCAACATAAACGCTTTTCAAATATACTTTTCCGAAGAAATGTACATCAACATAATTTTATTCAAGATAAATGCTTTTCAATTGGACTTTTCAAATCAATGTCCTTCCAACATAGTTTCTTTAATAAAATCTACCGGGATCCCGTCACGTAGTTCCGAATTTATCATACAGCACAGGGGATCTTCCGAAATACGTCCGTAGTCCCAAAATAAATATGCAGTGCTGGGGGATCTCCCGGAATACGTCCGTAGTCCCAAAATAAATATGCAGTACAGGAGGATCTCCCGGAATACGTCAGTAACCCCAATTTAAATATGCAGTACAAGGGGATCTCCCGGAATACGCCCGTAGTCCCAATTTACAGGGGGATCTCCCGGAATATGTCTATAGTCCCAATTTAAATATGCAGTACAGGGGGATCTCCCGGAATACGTCTGTAGTCCCAATTTAAATATGCAGTGCAACAAACAAAAACAACAATTGTATCATGGCAGAAAACTAGTACGTCACCACATCAAATACAAATCAACCATGACAACAACACAAAGTTCGGCGAATAAATCAATACAGGACCTTCAATACACAAAGAAATAGTAGAACATCGTTCACAAGGAATAATCACGGTAAAGTACGCTAAGTGTAAAGAGAACAACTTAACCAAGGAAAAACAAGACGTAGCAATGAATCTACAATATTCAAGCCAACAATAAGAAGCCAACACAAGTCAAATAATTCCAAGTAAGGACAAGTCGACTAAGATATAAGTTATCTAAACTCCTTATGAGGTTGAGCAATTTTCAGAGATATTCAACAATTCAAATGAGGGTAAGCAGTAAAAGATACTCGTAAATCCTATTAAGGCTAAACAATTATAGGATAGATAATAATAATTTCAATGAGATAGGCAGTTTATGAAAATATACCATGACGATAGAAGAGGTAAAACGTTTTGTTAAGTAAAATCAGGGTCAAGTAGGCGGTAAGGGTAAATCCTAAAGCAATTATATCTAATCTGTCACGACCCGAATTTCCCACCGTCGGGAACATGATGGAGCCTAACATTGAACCCGCTAGGCAAGCCAACGTTAATGTTTATTTACCTTATTCATTTATTTTAAACAGATAATAGGTGATGTACAAATCAGTGAAAATAAAGGTGCGAAAGAAAACAAAGTCTAACAACTTGATTAAATGCCATTACGAAATTCATAATACTAGAGCCAGAATTTGGTGTCACAACTTCACGGGCTGTCTATGAATACTACATATAAAGGTGTGAAAAAAATAAATACATTTGCCTCAGAATAAAGAAGAACAGAATGGAAATAAAGTAGGAAGGGACGCCAAGGCATGCGGACGCCTGCAGGACTACCTCGGAATCTCCAAATAGACTGAAGGCAGCCTCATCACTCTAAGGTCAGTAGAGTCTTGTACCAGGATTTGCACAAAAGTGCAGAGTGTAGTATCAGTACAACCGACCCTATGTACTGAGTAAGTGTCTAGCCTAACCTCGGCGAAGTAGTGACAAGGCTAGGACACGACAACCAAATAACCTACACACTTTAATCATATACGAAACAAAACAATAAGCAGCTAGATACCAAAGAATGAAGGGGGAACATGCTAAGGGGAGAGAATATCAAATAATGGAAATAACGAGGTGAAGCAGCAACTCAAATAGCAACTTAAACAACAGAAAGTAGTAACACAAAGAAAACAATGCACGGCATCAACCTTCGTGCTTTTACTCTCATCCTCACCAAATAATTAGTAGAATGCACGGCATCATCATTCGTAATTTTACACTCATCCTCACCATAAATCAATAGAAACGGCACGTCATCACCCTTTGTGCTTTTAAATTCATAACATGGCACGGCATCACTCTTCGTGCTTTTACTCTCATCCTCACAATATTATACACGGCATCACCCTTCATGCTTTACACTCTTCCTCACCCAAACAAATCAATAACAACAATCCGTCAAGGAAATCAAAAATATAAAATAATAATAATAACCATAACATCCCAACAAGGGAGCCAACAATAGAATCAATATCATCCCGGCAAGGGAAACAACTATAATCAATCTCACTTAGTTATTCAATTTCGCGAAATAATTCTCAACTTGAACCAATACTCGGCAATGATCAATACCAAGGAAAATTCTACCAACATGAATAATCATCAAATTGAATTCAAGTAATGTTTAATGAAAAATCACATAAAGTTCAGTATTCGACTCACATGCATGCTTGACACCAACGTATAGATACTCGTCACCACACCTATACGTTGAACATATCACTAACACATAACATATAAGACACAACACTATTCCATCAAGCTAAGGTTAAGCCAAACACTTACCTCGAATTCCACAACCAAACTCAAGCCTCAATTACCGCTTTACCTTTAGAATTCGTCTCCAATTCAATTGTATCTAGACATAATCAGCTTAATAATATCAATAAATGCTAAATAATTCAACCCCAATGCTTAATTATGAGTTTTCTATCATTCTTCCCAACAAGTCAAAAATTGACTTCGGGCCTGTTTGGTCAAAACACGAGGTTCGGACCAAAACCCGATCACCCATGAGCCCGAATATGTAATTAGTTTCGGAATCCGACCCCAAATCGAGGTCTAAATTCCCAAATTTTTAAAATCCCAAATTCTCCTAAAATCCCTAATTTATACCCTTTAAGAACAAGATTTAGGCCTAGAAATCTAATGGGTGTTAGTGGAAAATGAAGAAAACGAGTTTAAGAACACAAAACTAGAACTTGGTGGTGAAATCCCTCTTCAAAAATCGCCCCTAAGCTTCCTTTGCTTTGAAACTATGAAGTTATGGCTAAAATCTCGTTTTTCTACTATTTTAAGTGTTGGGCGACAGTACTCAGTGCGTTCGTGTGAGCAATGATGCGTTCACGAAGGGCAGCCTATTAGAGGACTTATGCGATCGCAGGATGAGCTTTGCATTCGCAAAGGCTTAGACCTGCCCCGCCTTCGCGTTCGCGTATAAGGGGTCACGTTCGCATAGCTCTCCTAGGTTCATGGCCACCCCCCCCCCCCTACAACTGTGCGTTCGTGTTTGACCTGGTGCATTCGCGTAGAGTAATTTTCCAATGCTCCGCGTTCGCACCCCAGGTCTATGCGTTCACAGAGAGAAAATCCCAGCCCCAGCCCCACTTACTCTTCGCATTCGCATGGGTTACCACGCGTTCACATAGAATAATTTTCCAGACACCAGAAACAGCACCCTCACAAGATTTTCTAAGTCCAAAAAAAGTCCGACGCCTATCCGAAACTCACCGAGGCCCTCAGGCTCCAAACCAAATATGTACACAACCTTAAAAACATCCTACGGACTTACTCGTGCGATCAAATCGCCAAAGTAACATATTAAACAATGTATTTAACATAAAAATCAAAGGAAAATCTCAAGAACTTTCAAAGTTTCAATTTCACAACTACGGGTCCGAATCACGTTAAATGACCTCCATTTCTTACCAAATTTTACAGGCATCACCCAAATACCACATTAAGCCTGTACCGGGCTCCAGAACCAAAATTCGGGCCTGATACCATCAATTTCAAATATAATCAAATTTCAACAAATACTCTTATAATTTCAGTAAAATAATTTCTTTCAAAAATTCATTTCTCGGGCTTGAGACTCCGTAATTCAATTTCGGGTGTACGCAAAGTCCCATATTTTCTACAGACCCCCCGGGACCGTCAAATCACGAGTCCGGGTCCGAGTCCTTTTACCCAAAACGTTGATCGAAGTCAACTTAAATTCAATTTTAAAGGAAAAATTAGCATTTTTCTCAGTTTTTCACATAAAAGCTTTCTGGTTGTATAACCCGGACTATGCACGCAAAATGAGGTGAGACAAAAGGAGGTTTTCAAGGCCTCGGAACAAAGTTTTGACTTATAAAATTAGAGATGACTTTTTGGGTCATCACATTCTCCACCTCTAAAACAAACGTTCGTCCTTGAACGGACATAGAAAAGTACCCGAATAGGGGAAAATATGGGGATACCGGCTCCACATATCGGATTCGGACTCCTAGGTAGCTTCCTCTGCAGGCTGACCTCTCCACTGAACCTGAACCGAAGAATAACTCTTCAATCTCAACTGATGAACCGGTCGGTCTAATATGGCTACGGGCTCCTCCTCATAGGTCAAATCCTTGTCCAACTGTACACTGCTAAAGTCTAACACATGGGATGGATGGTCGTGATACTTTCGAAGCATAGATACATGAAACACTGGATTCACAGCTGATAAATTCGGTGGCAACGCAAGTCTTTAAGCCACCTTTCCAACTCTATCAAGGATCTCAAAAGGATCAATGTACCTAGGGCTTAGCTTACCCTTCTTCCCAAAGCTCATCACGCCCTTCATAGGCGATACCCAACGCAACACCCGCTCTCCGACCATGAATGCCACATCACGAACTCTGCGGTCGGCATAACTCTTCTGCCTAGACTGAGCTGTACGAAGTCTATCCTGAATGATCTTAACCTTATCCAAGGCACCCTGCACTAAGTCTGCACCCAACAACCAAGCCTCTCCCTGCTCAAACCACCCAACCGGCGACCGACACCGCCTACCATATAATGCCTCATAGGGAGCCATCTGAATGCTTGACTGATAGTTGTTGTTGTAGGCAAACTCAACTATTGGGAAGAACTGATCCCAAGAACCTCCAAAGTCAATGACACAGGCTCGTAGTATATCCTCCAAAATCTGAATAGTACGCTCGGACTGTCCGTTCGTATGAGGATGAAATATTGTGCTCAACTCAACCCTCGTGCCTAACTCACGCTGAACTACCCTCCAGAAATGCAAGGTAAACTATGTACCTCGGTCAGAAATAATAGACACGGGCATACTATGAAGATAAACAATCTCCCTAATGTAGATCTTTGCCAATCTCTCCGAAGAATATAAAACTGCCACAGGGGTGAAATGTGCTGACTTGATTAACCTATCCACAATAACCCATATTGCATCGAACTTCCTCTGAGTCCGTGGGAGCCCAACAACGAAATCCATGGTGATACGCTCCCACTTCCACTCAGGAATCTTAATCTGCTGAAGCAATCCACCAGGCCTTTGATGCTAGAACTTAACCTGCTGACAATTCAAACACCGAGCTACATATGCCACAATATCCTTCTTTATCCTCCTGCACCAATAGTGTTACCACAAATCCTGATACATCTTTGCGGCGCCCGGATGAATGGAGTACCGGGAACTATGGGCCTCCTCTAAAATCAACTCAGGAAGTCTATCCACATTGGGCACACAAATACGACCCTGCATCCATAAAACCCCATCATCACCAACTGTAACCTTCTTGTCACCACAGTGTCGCACCGTGTCCCTAAGGACACACAAATGAGGATCATCATAATGTCGATCTCGAATACGATCAAATAATGAAGAGCGAGAAATTGTATAAGCTAGAACATGGTCGGTCTCGGAAACATCCAATCTCATGAACCGGTTGGCTAAAGCCTGAACATCCAAAGCAAGTGGTTTCTCCCTGACTGGAATATAAGTAAGGCTGCCCATACTGGCTGACTTCCTACTCAAAGCATCGGCCACCACATTGGCCTTCCCCGTATGATATAAGATGGTGATGTCATAGTCTTTGAACAACTCCAACCATATCCTTTGCCTCAAATTCAACTCTTTCTTCTTGAAAAAATATTGCAAACTATTATGATCTGTGAACACCTCACATGACACGCCATGCAGATAATCCCTCCAAGTCTTCAGCGCGTGGACAATGGCTGCTAACTCCAAGTCATGAACTAGATAATTCTTCTCGTGGATCTTCAACTGACGCGAAGCATATGCAATGACCTTGCCATCCTGCATCAACGGTGCACCAAGTCCAACCCGAGATGCATCACAATACACAGTATATGGCCCTGAACCTGTGGGCAAAACCAACACTGGCACCGTAGTCAAAGCTGTCTTGAGTTTCTGGAAGCTCGCCTAACACTCCTCTGACCACCTGAACTGGGCACCCTTCTGAGTCAACCTGGTCATCGGGGCTGCAATAGACGAAAACCCCTCCACAAACCGACGGTAATAGCCTACAAAACCCAAGAATCTCCAGATCTCTGTGGCTGATGTGGGTCTAGGCCAATCCTTGACTGCTGAGATATTCTTAGGATCCACCTAGATGCCCTCCGCTGATACAACATGACCCAGGAATGCAACTGAACTCAAACAAAACTCACATTTTAAAAACTTGGCATATAACTGACTGTCCTTTAGCGTCTGGAGAATGAAGCGAAGGTGCTGCTCATGCTCCTCCCGGCTGCGGGAATAAATCAAAATATCATCAATGAAGACAATCATGAAGGAATCCAAATAAGGCCTGAATACTCGGTTCATCAAGTCCATGAAATTTGTTGGGGCATCTTTCAACCCGAATGACATCACTAAGAACTCATAATGCCCGTACCGAGTGTGAAAAGATGTCTTAGGGACATCGGATGCCCTAATCCTCAACTGATGGTAGCCAGCTCTCAAATCAATCTTTGAAAATACCTTGGCACCTTGAAGCTGATCAAACGAATCATCAATCCTCGGCAACATATACTTATTCTTGATGGTAACCTTGTTCAACTGCCGATAATCTACGCACATCCTCATCGACCCATCCTTCTTCTTAACAAACAACACTGGTGCACCCCAAGGCGAGACACTAGGCCTAATAAAGCCTTTATCAAGAAAGTCCTTCAACTGTTCTTTCAACTTCTTCAACTCTGGCGAGGCCATACGATATGGCGGAGTAGAAATGGGCTGAGTGCTCGGAGCCAAATCAATGCAAAAATCGATATCTCTATCGGGTGGCATACCCGGCAGGTCTGCAGGAAACACCTCTGGAAACTCACGGACAATGGGCGCAAAGTCCATAGAAGGAACCTCCGCACTAGAATCACGAACATAGCCCAAATAGGCCAAACACCCCTTCTCGACCATACGCCGAGCCTTCATATATGAGATAACCCAGCTGAAAGAATGACCAGGACTCTCTCTCCACTCTAGTCAAGGCAACCCCGGCAATGCTAAGGTCACGGTCTTGGCATAACAATCCAGTATGGCTTGATAAGGTGACAACCAATCCATCCCCAAAATGACATCAAAATCTACCATATCAAGGAGTAGAAGATCTACACTGGTCTCAAGACAACTAATAACAACTATACACGAACGGTAGACACGATCTACCATAATAGAATCACCCATCGGTGTAGACACATATAAAGGAGTACTCAGAGAATCACGTGGCATGACCAAATAAGGAGCAAAATAAGATGACACATAAAAATATGTGGACCCTGGATCAAATAAAACTGAAGCATCCCTACTGCAAACTGAAACCATACCTGTGATAACCACATCGAAGGCCTCAGCCTCAGGTCTAGCTGGAATAGCATAACATCAGGGCTGGGCCCCACCAATCTGAACTACATCCATAGGACGAGCTCATGCTGGCTGACCTCTACCTCTAGTAGCTTGGCCTCCACCTCTAACACCTCGACACCCACCTTTGGCTGGCTGCACGGGTAGTGGAACACCTGGTGCGAGAACTATGGCACGAGAACCCTGGTGCTGAGAATTGCTCGAAGATCGAGGGAAAAATCTTACAATGTGCCCCGGACCACCACAAATGTAACAAGATCTCGGCTGCTGAGACTGTTGTCCCTAAAACTGACCGTCACGACTTGAGTAACCACCCTGAAAACTCTAGAGAGGCGGTGCGTTGATAGGAGCTGGTGATGCATTGTAGAGCAACTAATCAGAATACTGCATGTGGGAACCACGACCACCTGGAGCACTGTGAAAAACCTGAAGTGCTGATTGAAACGGCCTAGGAGAATGGCCCCTACCAAAAGAATCCCTGCCTCCAGATGAGACACCACTAAACCGACCAAAATGACGAGGCCTCTTGTCAGAACCCTGACCACTCCCCTATGATATAACCATCTCAACTCGTCTGGCCACATTGGCTGCATCCTGAAAGGAAATATCACTCCCTGCCCCTCTAGCCATCTACAATCTGATCGGCTGAGATAGTCCCTCAATAAACCTCATCACCCTCTCCCGGTCGGTGGGAAGTATCATAATATCATGACGGGACAAGGTAATGAATCTGGTATCATACTGATTGACAGTCATAGAACCCTACTGGAGACGCTCAAACTGCCTCCTATAATCCTCTCTCTGCGTGATAAGGAGAAACTTCTCCATAAGCAAATTGGAGAACTTGTCCCAAGTCAAAGGCGGTGATTTGGAAGCTGGAATAGATTCTCGATGTGGTTTGTGTTGTCTGTGCAAAATTTCAGGTCATTCGGATGTGGTTTGGTTGGCTTCGGTATCGTTGGAAAATTTTGGAAGTTTAGAAATCCTTAGGCTTGAATTTCAGGTTAATTTGGTGTTTTGATGTCATTTTCAGCGTTCCTAGGGTTTGAATAAGTTCGGGTGATGTTATATGAGGTGTTGGTATATTTGGTTGAGACCCCGAGGGGCTTAGGATGATTTCGGCTGGCCATCGGGGGAGTTAGAACTTTTAAAAAATTTGCTGCTGCTATCTCTGGTTTTCCGCACCTGCGGAAGGGTGAACACAGGTGCGGGGATCGTAGGTGCAGTTTGTTGCCGTAGATGCGGAATCTGGCCATGGGGAGAAGAACCGCAGATGCTGTGAGTTGGACGCTTCTGCAGGACCCCAGGTGCAGTGCCTGGGGCGTAGATGCGGTCTTGAGTGTTTAAATAAAAATCGCAGGTGTGATTGATTGGACCGCAGAAGCGGTTGCGCAGGTGCGGTGGAAGTGACTATAGATGCGGTTTAGCTAGGCAGAACATATAAATTTAAGCCTTCGCAAAATTTGATTATTTTCCACCATTTATGTTCAGACTTACAACTTTTTGAGAGATTTTGAAGAGGGATTCAAGGTTATCACTTTGAGGTAATAATTTTGAACTCAGTACTCGATTATATGGTGATTTTTAACTGATTAAGCATGAAATATGTTGGATTTAAGGGTTAAAATTGTGGAATTATGGCTTGGAGCTTGAGACCAAGAATTGGGTGATTGAGGGGTCAAACGAAGTTAGATTTTTACAAATTTGGTATATATGGACTCGTGAGAGGTTAAGGATTATTGCCAATTTCGGAATTTTGACTTGATTTTATAACTTTCGCATTGGCTTTTTTCCTTTGGCATGTTTTAATGATATTTTTCTGATTTTGGATAGATTCCGGGAGATTTGAAGCCGAGTCGAGCGACAAGGACATCGCGGAGTAGATTTTCATCCGATTTGAGGTAAGTAACGATTGTAAATCTAGACCTAAGGGTATGAAACCCTGTAATTTCGTACTATTTTGATAAATGAGGTTTACATGCCAGGTGACGGGCGTGCACTAGTAGGGATTGTGACTTGGTTCGTCCCATGGCAGCCGTAGTGTTGCTTAGTTTGATAAACTCTACATGATATCTATGTGTTTTAGAAAACATTCTGCTAACATGGGCTGAATGCCATGTTTGGGGCCTTGTGTCGTACTGTTTGGACCCTCAGGGGTATTTTAGTATTATCCTCACATAGTGTTTTTGATAGAAAGCATATTCTGTGTCATGATTTATACCTGTTTTTTTTAATCGTGTTCATCACTCTATTTTTAATATATGAAAGTTGTTTTCGGCTGAGTTCCGTGAGTTTGTATTGAAATGCCTGAGTGGCTTGTGAGGTTGATGACTGAGTGAGGATGAGGGCCGAATAGTGAGGATAGGTAGGGATCGGGCTGCACGCCACAACGTTATATATACATATATGAATCGG
>ML437062.1:5228-45710 GCA_005239525.1 Nicotiana knightiana
AAGAAAATTGACTATATTTCAGAATTTTGTATTTCTTCCAACTCAATTGATAACACCTTTAATTCCCCGGCAACGGCGCCAAAATTTGATCACAGCTCAACTATGTCTTATAAAAGACTAAGCGGGCGTTGCATATATAATTCAAGGTATTATGCCCAGAGTCGATCCCACAGGGAATTTACGTATCAATCAAGGCTTTAGAATACGCAACTTTTACTCAATCAATTCTCTCAAGACTTTTAAATATAAATTGGTGATGTTTTACTAATTCTACTGACAATAAAAATGACTAACAATTACTAACAATGTGTTGTAAACAATTATGATAAAGGTCTAAGGTTATGGTTTCCCCCGTTGGTGAACTTACTTCTCAGATATTTCATATAACTTGATTAATTATCTTTATCAATCAATGAACACTCTATCTACCATAATTCTCTCTCAAGTAATTATGATGATTTACGAGACACACTCTCTCAAGTTACGCTAGCTAGATTGCATTACAGTTCACTTTAGATTGCACCCGAAGTATTGTTATCTCTAATCCAACTTATAAACCCTCGGTTATGACTTTCGTCTATACTCTGGGAGTGGTGTTGTTCAAAAAATTATCTAAATATGCACTCTCTCTCAAGTAGATACATACTAAATAGGCACAGCTAATTGATGGCCATTCAATTAACTACAATAAGAACGTAGTTGAACAAATAGAGNATTGCACCAAAACCCTAGATTAAGAAAATTAGCTACTCATATTCATAAGAATCAATTCTAAAATAAATTGCATAATTGAACTACAAAATAATAGATAAGAGATATAAAAATCAATGTTTGCTTCACTGAGTAGTAAGGTTTTTCTTCACTTCAATGGCTTCCTGCCCCTTTAAGTTGTGTTTTTGGGTCTATTTATATGTTTGGGATACACCCTAAACGTGTAGGAGACTTCTATTCCAACCGGGAAACACTTAAAACTCTTCAAAACTTGGATTTGACCGGATCAGGGGCCAGGCGTTACAGGCCAAACGCCTGGATAACGCCTGGCCAGGCCTGGCGTTTGGGCTCTGGCGCCTGGATAACGCCAGGCTAGGCCTGGCCTTAAGGCTCAAATGCCCGGCATAGCCCGGTGCACTCCTCTTCGCCTCTTGAACGTAGTTTCGACGTATTTGCATCCATTTAGCTCGGCTTCCATCTCCAACTCACCTACACATTAAATAGACTTCATTATGCACATAAAAAGTGTATTTTTATCATTAACGCACATAAAATGTAATCCATATAACGTGTTAAACCATGAAATCTAGCCACGCATCAGAATACATCTCAAAATCATCCCAGAACCCGGTGACACAAGTGCATGAGCAATTTTCTAAGAAAAATCAAATGAAATACAATAACCGTCCGGAATACAAATGGGACAGTAAAGAAAGTACAACTCCATACTCTGAAAGAGACTCGCTGGCTGCGGATCGTCTCGAGAGAAGAAGCTCACCTAAGTCCCCATATCATCTGTACCTCTGTTCCAAGCTGGGCCACTAAATGTACATGTACCTGTGCAAAAAAAATGCACAACAAGTGTAGCATGAGTACGAAAACAATGTATACTTAGTAAGTATCCCGCCTAACCTCGAAGAGGTAGTGACGAGAGGTCGACTTTGACTCTTACTAGAGGTCAAATTAATATAATCAAGTGTGATGTCAAACATGGAGGTTATTATCAAATAACAAATAACAACAGGAAATGACAATTTCTTCCATAAATAATAAATTCTAGTTTCCGTCATTTCAATTAGTAACTTATATCTTAAGGCCATTTAACAGTTCAAATCACAGATGGTATCCAGCAAATATCATGCGTAGGAAATGCCGAGGGTCGAACAGCCCGAACAAACATAAATGTAAACTGTCTACTGCCGAAGGGTCGAACGGCGCGAACCATAGATGCATCTATTAACCTGCCGTGGCGTATGGCCCGCTCCCATGAGAGTAGTGTAAGAAATCACCCTGCTCGCGGAATATAAATTGCGAAGCGGTCACACATAAGCATACACATTCAAACATTCCACCCCGACTATATCGGGAAAACAATTACCCATGAAAATGTCAATTTCTCTTTTAATGGTCATAAAGATGGTATTTAAATCCTTTCTAGAAATTCATTTGTCAAGTTCGATAAAGTTTAAACATTTTTAAATTTGTTAGTAACGTTAGAAGTACGGCAAATAAAATATGCTTTTGGGTCCTAGACTACCCGGACATAAGCATAATAGTAGCTACGAACGGACTCTCATCACCTCGTACGTACGTAGCCCCCACACATATTTAATTATTTCACCTATGGGGATAATTCACAGTCACGAGGCTAGAAAGGAGACTTACCTCGCTCTGAAGATTCATAACCGGCCTCCAAGCCCTTCCGACGATTCACATTGATTCACCACGCCCAAAACTATCCAAATAACGGGCAAACCAATGAAAATATACTGTAATACTTATGACAATTCAATTTATATAAATTTCCAACTCCGCTCGGAAAGTCGATAAAATCACCCTCGGGCCCACGCACCCGGATTTCCAAAATTTTCAAAGATAAACATTACCCATAGCCTCACTAACTCAAATACATAATTCTCTTTCAATTTCATGCCCAAATTCGTGGTAAAAATCAAAAATACAAATTCTAGGTCTTTTCACCAAAATCCCAAATTTCTACTAATTTCCATGACCAAATCTATATACAAATCTTGTATTTAACTTGAAACAACTTACCTTGACATAGATGACGAAAATCCCCACTTGAAGCTGTCCAAAAATTGTCCAACCAAGAGAAAAATGAAGAGAAATGGCCAAATCCTGTCTTTAAAAGACACTGCCCAGCGATCCCTCGCACCTGCGGTCACTAGACCGCTTTTGCGGCTCCGTAGGTGCGGACCCATCACCGCTTCTGCGGTCCAGGGCCCCCTTGCCCATTCCCGCTTCTGCGCTTGCAAATCCGCAGGTGCGGTCTCGCTTCTACAGCGAGCCAACCACATTTGCGGTCCCATCCTTGCCAGCCATCTTCGCTTCTGCGGCACCAAGGCCGCTTCTGCGGCTCCGCACCTGCGGCCAAAGCCCCGCAGGTGCAGTCATACCAGATGACAGCAGCCCTCAGCCCTTCTCAAATTCCAAATTCTATCTGTTAACCACTCGGAATCCACCTGAGGCCCCCGGAACCCCGTCCAATCACACAACCCAGTCCCACAACATCACACGGACCTACTCGAGGCCTCAAATCACATCGAATAACATCGAAACAATGGATCGCATCACAATTCAATCTTTATGAACTTTGAAATTTCCAACTTCTACATTAGATGCCGAAACCGATCAAATCATGTCCGATTGACCCCAAATTTTGCACACAAATCACATTCAACAGTACGGACCTGCTCCAACTTTCGGAATTGGAATCCGACCCCGATATCAAAATTTTTACTTCCGGTCGGACTTCTTAAAACCTTCAAATCTCAATCTTAGCCAAATGACTTTAAAATGACCTACGGACTTCCGAATTCACTTCCGATCGCGCTCCCAACACCAGAATCACCATACGGATCTATTCCTAGACTCGGAATCCCAAACGGACATCAATAACACTGACATGCACTTCAACCCAGACTTATGAAATTTCTTCCAAAATACCAACTTCCACAATATGCGCCGAAACGCTCCCGGGTCATCCAAAATCCGTTCCGAACGTATGCCCAAGTCCAAAATCACCATACGAACCTGCTGAAACCTTCAAATCCTGATTCCAAGTTGTTTACTCAAAAATCCAATCTTAGTGAATTCTTCCAACTTAAGGCTTCCGAAATGAGAATTTTCTTTCCAATTCGACTCCGAACTTCCCGAAATTCATTTCTGACCACACCTACAAGTCATAATACCTGACATGAAGCTGCTCATGGCCTTAAACCGCCAAACGACGCGCTACAGCTCAAAACGACCGATCGGATCATTACAAAGAAAGTCAGAGTTGCGAAAATATTTAACCAAATAGTTTCTTATGGTAAGTGATATCGAAGAAATCATTATTGTTGTAGACAAAACCAGAATTTCAATAAGGTTCATTAACATATTAACAATTGTAAACTAAAAGTAATAACTAGTAATTTTAATTCCGATCACCAAAACTTATGCAAATAACCTACTGAAGTAATTTTTGGGGATAAAAAATGAGGCAAATATTAATATTTTCACTGAAAAAATAAGCAACATCCATTTGGCATACCATGTCATATTAAAAACTCATTTTTATGATTAGATTTATTAACCTATGTCACTTAAAACCCATTTGAGGGGGCTTATAGAAACTGTTTATGCCAGAAATTGAACTTGAACTAAATGTAACAATATGATTACTTATTCACGCATGGTATTTACAGTACCAATCTAATTTAATGAACGCACATTATTACCACTAAATCATAATGAATCAATATACATTTTCACCTTAATGTATCACTTATTTATCATTTTTTGGTGGAATGAAATTTTTTTATTCATCACCGAAACAAATACAATGAAAGAAAGCACTCTATCATCTAGCTATATAAAGAAAATCCCGTACTTACTCAGTTATGCCCAAGTAAGTCTATTTTTGTCCTATTCCTGCACAAGTATTGGTCATGTGTTTACTTCGAAAATATGAGTAACAATTAAACTTGATTTGTGATTTTAAAGATGTGCGATTTAGTTCAATACCAATTAATAATAAAAATATATAAAGTAGAAATGAAAGAAACAAGTGAATCAAACCAATGTCACTCAACAGTAGTGACCTCGAGATGGATTAAGAGCAATAAAGTAAGAACAATAAATGTAACGGACAATTCTGATGAATAGTAGGCAAAAAGTAGAAAGTATATTTTTTGCTCAATGATTAGATGATCTTTACAAATGATTGAGATCTCCTTTATATAGGAGAGAGGCCCTAAATAAGGTATATTTCTATTTACAGTAAGGAATATTCTTGGTACAACTGTCTAATCGCCTGGTACGGAATCGTACAATCTTATTTCGGGTTTTGCGCCATGATCTTGGGGATATGGAAGGGATCTAGCTCATTCTGTTACAAATCCATAACAGTACTATTTCGAAGTTGAGCATACTTGACTTCGGTATTCGTCGTACTCCTATCTTCGGGATTTCATTCTATCTTCGAGCTCGAGTCTGGTCTGTCGGGCTCGAAATCGACCTCGAGCCTATAATCGGAGGGATATGATTTTGACCGTATACAGATAGTCCCCGCATCTCTTCGAATAAGATAATAAGAAACGACTTAAATCTTCAACCTTCGGAGCCCTTGATGATGACGCCATCCCCGTGACGTCGGCGCCCGAGGTGATCAAAATGTCATATCGGTTAGCTTCCCCATGACATTAAGTGCACGCTAGCATTGGCCAGCCACTAGCGTCGTTGAACCGTCGCGCCCATCTATAAATATAAGGTCTTACCTTTGAGAAATCTTTACTTCAATTTTTAAACATCTCTGAACCTCCTCCATACTTCTTCTCTCTTGATTCGTTCCCTTTTATTATCTGCTTCTACCGTCTTCTTAGCGCCAGAAACAACCAGGCCCCGCCGTCTTTTGTAATAGGAAATAATGGAGAAAACCTCTAAAACAGTCCCTCAAAAAGAAAAAGCACCATCTTCTTCCACTTCCCGATCGGCCGGCGATAAAGCGCCGGCCCTCCAAGAGATTGTTCCAGTCACCTGCACTTTAAATAAGGACTTCGATGTCGAGAACCCACCTGCAGTACCTAACAGATGTGAACATGCATCGAGGTACTTCTGTTCGGTAAAGGAGAAGCATCTCGAGGTTCTGAGGAAGGAGTGTGGATGGGGGGACGAGGTCACTATACAGATCTCGGCTCCGGAGGAAAGCATCACAACTCATGTGGAGGGGTTTTTAAGTGTTTACACTTACCCCTTCACACTAGGTCCTCTCGATCCAGTGGTGATTGATTTCTGTAAAAGGTACAAGGCACCCTAGGACAGACCAACCCTTCCTTTTGGCTCATCGTGATTATGATGCGCTATTTTTCTAGCAAGGTCGAGGGGCTGGAGTTTACCGTCTATCACCTCATCAGATCGTATCGGCCTCAGCTTTTTCGTAGACTGATCAAGCTCCAATGTCAGTCCAAGAAAGCTTTCTTTTCCAGTAATGACGAGACCAAAGATTGGATGAGTCGATTCATCCGTGTGAAGACCTCAGACATCATTCTCGAGGAAAAAATGTCATTTCCTGAGAGATGGAACTCCCGACGTAAGCAAAAATTTCTTTTTCCGGTATTCCCTTGTGTTTTGTCCTCGCATTGTGTGATACCTTCACCCTTTCATGCAACTGATGCTTGGATGCCACATGCAATCCCTAACCTTGAGGACTGGGTCAAGAAGTTGGCTACGACCTCCTCGTATGACGAGCGCAAATGGAGTGACTTATCGAGGGGTAAATGGGAGGCCAAACATCATGGTAAGTTCTCCTTCCAGATTTTGATATATTTTCTCCTATTAGTGATGCCACCTAACTCAGGCTAATTTATGCAGGCATAGGACATGTCTCTGATATGAGGCCAGCCCCGTCCATGGAAGAGACCGAGTCTATGATCCCGAAATCGGGGAACGACAACAAAGGAAATAGGGTTTCGAAGCCCGAAGATCCTCAAGATAAGAAAGCCCCTGCTCGAAGACTGCAGAAGAGATTTGCTCATGTGGACGCAGATTCGGCCCATGATTCCCCGGATGTCGAAGAAAATGATGGTGAAGAGTCGGCTCTGGTGCCTCGAACCAGGAAACCAATCGAGACCGCCAAGCCCTCGAAACTAGAGACCTCATCCCGTGGTGAAGGAAACCCAAAGAAAGACTCGGGCAAGGCCCCAGCGTCCCCGGAGGTTGAGATCGTTCCTCTGCCTTCAAAATATATACCAGAGGGGGCGAGTGCTGAAACCCTCGAAGCTAATGAGAACGCCCCGAGTGAAGAGCTCGGGGCTATGACAACAGATCACTCTCTTTCTTTTCCAACTTATTCCGGGGAGGCAATCAAAAAAGCTAACGCTCTGTGTATGCCCGATCCGAGCAAGGTCCTCGACGAAGATCCCTTTCAGAGTTTCTTTGATAGGGTTGATGATATTGCTGACCTTAACGATGGATCCTCCCTCTTTGAGTAGGCTCAACATCTCCTCTCTCGGGTAAATACTAACTTTCATTGTTGATATTTTCTTTCTTTCTTTTCCTTTGTCTGACATATCTTCATTTCATGCATAGGCTATCGTCAAGTTTAAAGCCGAGCTGAGCTAATGTGAGGCCGAGCTTAGGAAGGTTTCAGGTGAAGAGAAGGCCATGAGGCCCCTCTATGACCAAAAGGAGGAAGAGCTTAAGGACCTTCGGGCTGAATTGGCCAAAGCTCGGAAAAACGAGACTGATCTAGATGAGAAGGTAATTGTGATTATAACAGAGTATGGCCTTCTTGGCCTTACTTCGAAGGCTAATACTTCGATGTCTCAGCTGCAGCAGAAGTTGGACATGATCGGTCAGCTTTGGGGCGAGGTTGATCAAGTTAGGGCTGACTGCCATAAGTGGAAAAAAACATGAATCAGCTTGCTGCCAATAAGGAAGTTGTTATAGCTCAACTGACCTCGGCTGAAACTCAACTCCGGGGCCTTAAAGTGAAAGTCCTGGCTCAGGCCAAGAACATCGGGGAGTTAGATGCATAGCTTGCTCGAGCCCGGACCGAAGCTGCACATGCCAAGGCTGAAGTTGAGAAGACAAAAGTCACGACTGATAAGTCCATTGCCGTGTACTTAAGAGATGTCGAGGCTGTTCAAGCGGAGCTGAGGGGGGCCTCCAACCCGGAAAAACGAAGCAATGATTGTTGATATCCAATTTTGTCCCTCATTTCTTCCAAATTATCTCTTTAATCTTCTAATATCACTAATAGTATAAGGTAATTATCCTACTATTTGTTTTAACACAAACTATGTGTATTTGTTGTTATTACTATTATTATTATTATTAAAAAAACTATTACTATACATTATTATTATTATTATTATTATTATTATTATTATTATTATTATTATTATTGTTATTATAATTATATTATTATTATTATTATTCGTTCCTTCTTTCATTCTTATCGCCTTTTGTGAAAAAGCATAATTTTCCTTTATTAAATAGTAATGTTTCTTTAATTTTACGATTTATAAATATTTTTTCCATGAAAATTAGAGTTTATACTTATCAATTAGTGTAATTGATATTTTATATGCTAATATTAAATAGTATTATATAATATGGTTTAAAATTAGAAGCCTAAAGGAATATACAAGGAAGAAGGAAAATGTTCAGCAATTTCAGGCCCAATTCGGCAAAGTCCATGTTCCAAGCCCACCTGAACATCAACCCATTAGCCCAATGCCCCTTTAACTATTCCACTCCCTAATTCTTAACCCTAGTAAAAGACATCAGCGTATCTCCCTCAAAAAAAGATGATCCTCCCCTTCTTCTTCCTTTTTCCTCTCTCATGTTAAAATTCAGTACCTTTCAACTTTGGACAGAAGAAGTACACACCATTTTCGCACAAATTTCGTCCTTACCTTGACCAAACATCTCTTTGCACCAGATTTTGGCTCAATTTTCGTGTAACCTCACTGAAAATCTTAGTTTTTCATTTGTCTGATTATGAATTCAAAAATCAAATTCAAACGGCTCCATTTGACTCATTTTGAAATCCGAAATTCAAATATTTTTCCCTATAAATTACCATTGTTTGGAGCTGTTATAAAGAGGAGGGGTTGGCCGCCCCCTTCTATTCCCTTAACCCTCATTTTTTGGCTAACCATTTGTAACGATCTGATCGGTCGTTTTGGACTCTAGCACGCCGTTCAGCGGTTTGAAGTCGTGAGCAGATCCATTTCAGCTGTTATGACTTGTAGGTGTGGTCAGAATTGAATTTCGAGAAGTTTAGAGTTGGTTTGGAAAGAAAGTTCTCATTTCAGAAGCCTTAAGTTGGAGAAACGGACTAGGATTGGAATTTTGAGTGAAAGACCTCCGAATCAGGATTTGAAGGTTCCTGTAGGTTCGTATGATGATTTCGAATTTGGGCGTATGTCCGGACCGGGTTTTGGATAACCCGGGAGCGTTTCAGCGAATATTGTGGAAGTTAGCATTTTAGAAGAGTTTCATCAATTTAGGCTTGAAGTGCATTTCAGTGTTGTGGATGTCCATTTGGGATTCCGAGTCTGGGAATAGCTTCGTATGGTGATTCTGGAGTTGGGAGCGCGATCGGAAGTGAATTTGGATGTCCGTAGGTCATTTTGGAGTCATTTGGCTAAAGATAGAAATTTGAAGGTTTTTGAGAAATCCGACCAGAAGTGGAAGTTTTTATATCGAGGTCGGAATGCGATTCCGGAAGTTGGAGCAGGTCTGTAATGTTGAATATGACTTGTGCGCTAAATTTGAGGTCAATCGGACGTGATTTGATAGGTTTCGGTATCAGAGAAGTTGGAAATTTCTAAGTTCATAAAGTTGGGATTTGGGTGCGATTCGTGGTTTAGATGTCATTTGATGTGATTTGAGGCCTTGAGCAAGTCCACATTATGTTTTGGAAAAGGTTGGTATAATTTGACAGGGTCTCGGGGGCCTCGGGTGGATTCCGGGTGGTTAACGGATCAATGTTTGAAGTTGAAGAAGGCTGGAGGTTGCTGTCATCTGGTGTAACCGCACCTGCGAGGTTTTGACCGCAGGTGCGCAGCCGCGGGTGTAGCTAAGGGCGCCGCAGTTTCGAGTTTTGGGCTGGAGCTGAGGAGGCCACAGGTGCGGAGCTGGGTCGCACCTGCGGAAGAGTAGGTGCGAAGAAGGGACCGCAGAAGCGAGAGATGCTGGGTTGAGTCAGAGCCGCACCTGCGATGGAATTTCCGCAGGTGCGGAGCCGCATGAGCGGCTATTGGACCGCAGGTGCGAAAGGAGGCCTGTGCAGAATGTTTTAAAGACGAGTTTTTTTCATTTCTCACCCATTTTTCATTTGTCGTGGGCGATTTTGGAGAGTATTTCAAGGGGGATTTTCGTTAGGCATCAAGATAAGTAAATTCCTCCCGTTTGTAAGATAAATACAAGATTACATGCATGGTTTAGGCATGGAAAATTGGTAGGAATTTGGGAAATTTTTGGTGAAATCTAGAAAATGTAAATTTGGAATTTAGCCACAAATTTGAGCATGGAATGTAGAGTAAATGGTATGATTGAACTAGTAGAGCTATGGGTAGAATGTATCTTCCAGAATTTTGGATTTCCGGGCACGTGGGCCCGAGGGCATTTTGGTCATTTCTCTAAGCGGGGTTGGAAAAGTATATAATTTGAATTTTTTGTGAGTATTAGGATGAATTTTCATTGCTTTGCCGTTAGGTGGTAGTTTCAGAGCATTGTGCGTCTGTTGGAGTCATCGGAAGGGCATGGAAGCCGGTATTGGAATTTCGGAGCGAGGTAAGTCTCCTTTCTAACTTTGTGAGGGGTAATCGTCCCCCTAGGTGAATTAAATTAGTAAATGCTATTATCTTCGGGGGCTACGTACGCACGAGGAGATGGGAGTCCGTTCGTAGCTACTATTATGCCATGTCCGGGTAGTCTAGGACCCACTAGCATGCCTTATGTGTTGGACCTGTAATCCTTCCTGTAACATTAAACTGCTAATATAATCGAAATCGTAATTGAATATCTAAAAGAATACTAGAGTTCATTTTTGTTAATCTTCTAGAAAGCGATTTTATTCCTCTGTGGATATTTGTGTACCTGCACTGGGTCGTATTATGGAATATCATTAAACCTGACAAATGAGTTTCAAAATAAATATTTAAAAGCTATATTTCATGTTCCTTTAAGAAGAATTTTACCACTTTCCTGAGAAACTGCTTTCTTGATAAAAATGCGGATTTATTATGTGAATATGTGTACATATGAGCAACTGAGTCGCAGGTATGATTCACGAGCAGGCTAGCCTTATTATTTTTATGTTGACCGCATCGCTTGATCGATTCGCGATCAGGGAAAAATAGATGCATCTATGCATTCGAGGCGTTCGACCCTTTGGCAGTGCACAATTTATTATTGTTGGTCTGTGCCGTTCGACCCTCGGCATTGCTTGCGCATGATATTTGCTGCGTAGTTGCTATGATTTTTGCCTGATTACTGGCCTGAAGTATTAAATTATCAATTGAAATGACAGAGATTTAAAGTTACTAAAAGAGATTTTGGAAGAAGTTGTTCCTTCCCGTCGATTATTTGTTATTTGATTAAATCACTCATGTTGATTAGTTGTGTTAATATGACGAAGATATAAAGTGTTAAACATGAACGAAGTTGAAAGATATTTAAATCCTGTTTTTATAAATTGCCTATGATAAATCATGCGTAGTGTCATTCCTAAATATTCCAAATTGACCTTTAGTAAGTGTCTAATTTGACTTTGTACTCATGGTACACTTGCTATGCATTTTATTGTACTGGTACTTTCGTAGCAATGTGGAGGATTCAGAGTCTTAGGCGAGCTGCATCATCCGGAGGCGATCCGTAGTTGATAGAGTCTCCTTCATACTGTATTTATTTCATTTTAAATTTCCTCGTCCAGTTGTATTTCGGACAAGCTTTGTAATGATTGTGTTAATTCTTAGAAGTTTCTCATGTACTTGTGACACCAGGTCTTGGGATATGTGTAGGGTTATAATTGTTAAAGTGTAGTATTCAAACCATTGTTCCTAATTGACAGATTTTTATTTGGTTATTATGTAATAAAGCGAAAGGAAATGTTTTCATAAATATTAAAACCGGAAAGTTATTTCAATTAATTAATGATTTGGCTTGCCTGACATTGATGTCCGGTGCCATCACGACCTTAGGGATTTTGGGTTGTGACAACATGGTATCAGAGCGCTAGGTTCCCGTAGGTCTCACAAGTCATGAGCAAGTCTAGTAGAGTCTTGCGGATCGGTACAGAGACGTCTGTACTTATCTTCGAGAGGCTACAGGGCTGTTAGGAGTACTTCCCTTCTTGATTCCTCATCGTGCGAGTTTACTCCTTTGAGGCTTATGCCTATGTTATTCCTACTCAATCTTACGCGTCGCGAAGCGCTTGCTATGAATCAGGAATTTGAGGAATTGAAATGGTGCTGCGCATGTAATTCGAGATGTTTCCATGTGTAATTGGTGGGGGCCTAGTGTTATGGCCCTGCATAAGAATAATGTGTTGTTTCAGCTCAGTAGCTGTGTTTCTGGGAGCCTTAAGGCTGTGCTCAGATAGTGATGATGCTTGCGATTGGTTGTTGCACGATGGCGTTATGATGATAGAATGTGTGTCCGTATGTTGGGGATGATGAATGGTTTGAAGGGAGGTCTTCTCAGAGTGGGTTATGAATGGTACGGTTAGGGTTGATAAAGAAGTAAGACTTGGTGTCTACAAGTGAGATGGGATATGCACCTGTGATGTGTAGTCGTCGTCATTGATCGAATGGAATGTGTTAAATTTGGTGGTGCTATGGTTTCTTCGGTTGCGTGGGGTCCGAGTATTGGGGAGGAGTATTGAAGAAAGCGGTTGGCAGAGATCGTGATGTGCGGTGGTTCAGTACCGAATAAGTGCTGATAATGAAGGCAGCTAGAGAAAGATAATCTTCGGAGAGCTTGAAGTCGTGGTGATCTGCTGGTTTGGGAGCTACAAAGAATCATCCTGAAGTGAGGCTAGCCGGTGGTTCCATTTCTAGGAGGCCAGGTGTAAGAAGCGGAAGTCGAGCGGTCGCAAAGTGGGGGAGCGGCAGCATAGCTTAGAATTTGAATACATTGTCGCGCATTTAATGGATGTCCATAAGGAGCGGACAGATTAGTAAGTTTGTAAATGAAGCAGGGTGTAGTAAGGGCTATTGAAGTCTCAGAGAGCATGTATTTAAGCATCGTTAGAAGGTGTTCGCGGGTGATTTCCGCAGGTGGGTTATATTCTGTGAATAGGTTAGCGATGGTGGGGTTGGCAGGTCTCGGTGAGGAGTTCTAGTGGCTAGTCGGTAAGAGGTAGAATGTGTGAATGATGCTAGAGAATCTGAGTATTTAGGGAGCGCTAGCAAGAGGATCTGGAATAATTGGACGAATTGGTTGAGCAAGATCGTGTTATCAAAGGAGAAAGGATCTCAGCAGGGTCTAGAGTGGTGCAAGGAGTAGCTTCGGGCTAAGTGGGGGAGTCCCACCATATGCAGTTGGGTTGTAGGGTTGTTTTCGCATAGGGTCGCGGATTTTCAGCGTGTTGGCAAGTTATTTCAGCTAAGGGAAAGGAGAAAAATAGTGATTGTGTGTAAAACTTGATGAATATGTGCAAGAGTTGGCCCTGTCGGGCCAGGGTTGGGCTTTGGAAGATTCAGAATTTTGCCTAAGGCATAGGTGATTTGTAAGGATAGTGATTCAGTCACGTGTTTCCTTGAAAGGGGTGTTCCTATCCTAGAAGAGCCTTGGAGTTGATTGTATTCGGGGCTAGTTGGAGTGGGTGACTCTCAATAGCAATCCTAGTGGATTCAAAGTTAAGAATGCGGCGTTTAAGGGTTTCAGGCAGCAGTATGATCGAGAATCGAGCTTTTGCAGAGTAATTTCTGAGAAAAAGGAAGATGGTTGGAATATTCTATGATATGTTTCAGCATGCAAGATAGTATTGGAGGAGTGAGAAGAATAAACTCTGAATGGTAGAAAGATCATCAGAAGGGTATGAGACGGGTTGCGGGATTTAGGCAGCATAGTCTCGGGAATCAAGGTCACTCGGGATGAGTGAGGGTTGAGTTTGCTATTGGTTGAAGGAAGTTGCTATTATTCCTGAGGCAATTAAAGATGATTAAAAGAAGATAGATTGATTAGCCATGGTTGAAATGGTACATTGCGGTAGTGATCAGTTCCTTCGGTGTGATTAAGTTATGCATGTGGTTTGTGCCGATGTGTGGGGGGCTTGTCAGCCGTCGCAATGGATTCCATTGTATTGGTAAAAAAGAGTTTCACATGTAAGCCAACTTTTGACAACTCAGCCAGTTACATGGACACAAGAGAATGCGACAGCTGGATGTGATTCTTTGAAGAGGTACGGAACAAAGAGGCACGATTCAATAAGCCCTCGAGCTTATCAGCCACGGGAAACTCAACCTGATCAAAAAAGGGAAGAGGCACGGTCAGAATGAATCTAGACAAAGCTACGGGCAGATTCAAGAACACACAATTGATTACTCTAACGTTATGTAACCGTACCCCAACTACCGTTATCCTTTGTAACGCCTCATTAATGTCATAATTAGTCATTAATGAGCAACCATAGCAAGAGTTGTACGTTATATCAAGGAATCTCCTATATAAGGCTATATAAGGGAGGGGAATACAACTTTTAAAGGCATCTGATTCTCGAATACAATTTACTTCGCTTTTCAATATTTTTGCAATATTGTCTATTATTCATTTTTTATATTTCCTTGACTATCAGCAACCCGCGTTCATCCTAGAAATAGCTTTAGTCAAAGGATCTAATTCTTTGGTTAAACAAATTTGTTCCGTTACCGGGAATCTGATAATCTTTGTTTGCTTTTCAAGTGATATCCTCTGAACTATGTCGAACTCCAACGACAACAACCAGCAAAGGAGTGGAACCCTAGTTCCATCGCCTTCAGGAACCCCATGAGGTTCAAGGGAACAATCCCCAGAAAGATCCAATAACAACAATGGTGATAATGATCAAACTGTGGAACAAGATCGAGTAAAGCAAATGATTGCAGAATATGTGAGCCAACCTTTGCAAGAATTTGAGAGAGGATTATCGGCAGCGTTACCTACACCGCCGACGCCACCCCCCAATAATACCATCACCATGGAAAATCCTCAATCTGGGTTGGCAAACTCAGGAAGAGGAGATACTATTAATGAATCTCTCTAAACGAGACCAGGTATATCTAATAACTCAGAATTACAAAATTTACTGCTAACCATGCAGAAACAGATGAAGGAGCAGAACGATCGCATCGAACAAATTCCTGGAGTACCACCTATCATCAAAGGCATCGATGTTGATAGATATTCTCAACAACCTTGGAAGCCAAGTGCGGCACCCTTGCCTATACCCAAGAAGTTTAAAATGCCTGACGTTCCCAAATATGATGGAACAACTGACCCACGCGACCATGTGACTGCTTTCACTACTGGGGTAAAAGGCAACGACTTAACGAAACAAGAGATTGAATCAGTCCTTGTCAAAAAATTTGGGGAAACACTTACCAAAGGGGCCCTAACCTGGTATTCTCTTCTCCCTGAAAATTCTATTGACTCTTTTGCTGAGCTTGCAGATTCGTTTATAAAAGCACACTCTGGTGCACAAAAAGTTGAGAAGAGAATGGAAGACATATTCAAAATAAAACAAGGAGACACGGAACTACTCCGTGAGTTTGTAGACAGGTTTCAACGAGAAAGAATGCAGTTACCCAGGGTGCCTGATAATTGGGCAGCCATGGCATTTGCAAGCAACCTAAACGATAAAAGCTCAGAAGCCACGAGACGACTTAAGGAAAGTCTAAGAGAATTCCCCGCTACAACATGGAACGATGTATATAACATGTATAGTACTAAACTTAGAATAGAAGAAGATATCATTGCTCGTTCGAGAGATGAAGATCATTCCAGATCCAGACGTTCTGAATCAGATAGAAGATCAGGTAAAACAGGTACGGTCCTTACTTAGGACCCTTGGGACGCGATATTCGTCCCAGGTTCGAAAACACTAGGTCGGACTATAGACCACAAGGAAGAGACGTAGTCTCATCCTCGTCTAGATCTAAAAAAGATNAGTCAAATAAAAATAGAAGGAACCCAAATCACTGGTGTGAGTCCCATAACGATCATGGGCACAAAACTGCGGATTGCAGATTTTTACAAGATGAAGTAGAAAATTTATTGGAACAGGGCTATTTAACATGAATTGTTTAGTGATAAAGGTAAACAGGCATATATGAGGAACAGGCAGGAGCCCCCAAATCCTCCTTCTCCAAAATGAACTGTCAACGTGATACACGGAGGTGAAGAAGTAAACAGAGTGGTCTGAAAAACAACCACAAAGTTCACAATTACACATGGAAAACGGGCTCGTGACAATATAGAAGAGGACGATATAACCTTTGATGATGCAGATATCAGTGGATTAATGCTTCCTCACAACGATGCTCTGGTAATATCTTTACTTATTCATGACACTAACGTAAAAAGAGTGTTGATTGATCCAGGAAGTTTAGTCAATATCATTTTGCTAAGAGTCGTGAAAGAAATGCTACTGGGGAATCAAGTAATCCCAAGGGCACGAGCCATATCAGGGTTTGATAATTCTACGGTTATAACAAAAGGAGAAATTGAGCTTAGCACTTACGCTGAGGGAGTGATCAAAAGTACCAGGTTACAAGTCATCGATACTGACTTGGCTTATAACGTGATCGTGGGAAAGTCATGGATCCACGACATGAAAGCAATACCCTCCACGTTGCATCAAATAATTAAATTCCCCTCTGAATGGGAAATTCAACAAATTAGAGGCGATCAGCAGACCGCAAGAAATATAAACTCTATGGTACACTACAACAAGAAAATAGAATTGGAAGAATTACGATATAAGGGAATCTCCCAAGCGGGTAACACCGCCCAAACAGGGATGGAAGAAATTACTATCCAAATAGGTACAGAAGGTATTATTGCTGAAACAGGTATGAAAGAAAATACTTATGAGAAGGAGAATCAAGTTACCACGGAAGGTGTACTATACCACACAGATACAGATTCCAGACCAGACGTCATTCATGAACCGGAGAAAGATAAGCACATCAAAACAACTACGGAGGAGCTCGAAGCTGTTCCATTATCTGAACAAAAGCCTGAACAGAAAGTGTCTATAGGCCTGAGGTTGGGCCCCGCTCGAAGAGGTAAGTTAATTGATTATTTAAAGGCTAACGCAGACTGCTTTGCGTGGTTCCACTCAGATATGATAGGCATCCCACCAGAAGTGATAACTCATAAACTAAATGAAGATATATCCTTCGTAGCTGTTAAGCAAAAGAAAATAAAGCAAGGACCATTCAAAAACTAAGTGATCGACGAAGAGGTACAAAAACTCTTGAAGATTGGTTCGATATGAGAGGTAACGTAACCTAACTGGCTAGCGAATACCGTGGTAGTACCTAAAAAGAATGGCAAATGGAGAGTATGCGTAGATTATACTGATTTAAATAAAGCATGCCTCAAAGATTCATCCCTATTGCCACATATAGACCAAATGATTGATGCCACAACAGGTCATGAATTATTAAGCTTCTTAGATGCATATTCTGGTTATAATCAGATTAAAATGGATCCCTCAGATGAGGAAAAAGCTTCCTTCATTACAAACAGGGGGACTTACTGTTATAAAGTTATGCCTTTTGGCTTGAAAAATGCTGGAGCCACCTATCAAAGGTTAGTGACTAAAATGTTCCAAGAACATCTTGGAAAGACGATGGAAGTCTATATTGATGATATGTTGGTAAAATCAACACAAGCACAAGACCATTTCCAGCATCTCTCTACTGCTTTTGATATTTTACGCAGGTATAATATGAAGCTAAATCCAGAGAAATGCGCTTTTGGAGTGCAATCAGGTAAATTTTTTGGTTTCCTTGTATCGAACAGAGGAATAGAGGTAAATCCCGCTCAAATTAAAGCTATAGAGGAAATACCTGATATTTTAACAAATAAAAAGGAAGTTCAAAGACTAACAGGGAGAATTACAGCTTTGGGAAGGTTTATTTCTAAGTCTTCCAAAAAAAGTTTTAAATTCTTCTCAGTTCTTAAAAAGCAGAATCAGTTCGAATGGACTGAAGAATGTCAGCAAGCCCTCAAGAATCTGAAGATTTATCTATCGAAACCACCACTGCTTTCAAAGCCAAAAGAAGGGGAAAGATTGTACATCTACCTGGTTGTCTCAAAAATTGTTGTAAGTACAGTACTGGTAAGAGAAGAAAAAGGTAAACAATCACCTATCTATTATGTAAGTAAAACTTTGCTAGATGCTGAGACTAGATATCCACATCTGGAAAAGTTAGCCTTAGCTTTAATAATGGCATCTAGAAAATTACGACCCTATTTTCAATGCCACCCAATCACCGTTGTGACCTCATATCCTTTAAGAAATATTCTGCATAAACAGGAATTGTCAGGAAGATTAGCCAAGTGGGCCATAGAATTAAGTGAGCATGAAATAATCTATCAGCCTAGGACTGCAATTAAGTCTCAAATACTAGCTGATTTTGTTGCTGACTTTAGTAATAACATTGTTCCTGAAGTAGAGAAAGAGTTACAACTTTTTAACGGTGCTAATCCAGGCCTATGGACCCTATACACCGATGGTTCCTCAAATATAAAAGGTGTCGGCTAAGGTATAGTCTTATTATCACCCACAGGTGAAAAGATATGGCAAGCTATCAAGTGTTATCCTATAACTAACAATGAAGCAGAGTACAAAGCTGTTATTGCAGGGCTTGAAGTCGCACGGGAGCTTTCAATCGAGCAAATTGTGATTAACAGCAACTCCCAACTGGTAGTAAATCAGATACAGGGGACTTACATCGCTCGAGAAACTCGAATGCAATAGTATCTTGAAAAATCACGAGATCTCGTTAGAAAATTCAAAACGTGGAAGGTAATGCAAATACCTAGAGAGGAAAATGCAGAAGCAGATGCATTAGCTAACCTCGCAGCAGTCACGGAAGTAACAAACAAAGACAATGCAATTGTCATCAAACTATTTCACTCAATGATCGACCAGGACAGGAATGAGGTAAGTTTCAACAACTTAACTTGGGACTGGAGAAACGAAATTCTTAATTTTTTACAGAATGGCACCGTACCTGAAGGCAGGAAAGCAGCTCAAGAACTTCGCCACAAAGCTGCATGGTACTGCCTTATCTGCAATGCACTTTATCGCAAGATGTTTGGAGGACCCCTAGCTAAATGCCTCGGACCTAACCAAATGGAATTTGTGATGAAAGATGTCCACGAAGGACACTGTGGAAATCACTCAGGGGCGAGATCCTTAGAGAAAACCCTAATCAGAGCTGGATATTATTGGCCTAAGATGGAAGAAGAAGCCGAAAACTTCGTATCCAAATATGACAGGTGCCAAAGGTTTGCCAACAACATGCATCGACCAGTGGAATTATTGCATCCAATAATATCCCCATGGCCTTTCATGAAGTGGGGTATGGACATAGTGGGACCTCTTCCCACAGCTAAAGGAAAGGTACGGTTTTTGCTAATGCTAACCGATTATTTTACAAAATGGGTAGAGGCGGAAGCGTTCAAACAAGTGCGAGAAAAGGAATTTAAAAGTTTCTTATGGCGAAACATAATATGCCGCTTTAGAATACCAAAGGAGAACGTGTGCGAAAATGGCCCACAATTCGCAAATCACAGAATTCTTCGAAAGTTGGCAAATCAAACGGTTCACTTCAACACCATACCACCCCTTGGATAATGGTCAGGCTGAGTCAAAAAATAAGGTCATCATCAACAACCTAAAGAAGAGGTTGGACAAAGCCAAAGGAAACTGGTCTGATGAGTTACCAGCGGTATTATTGGCATACAGAACAACCTCAAAAATAGCCACGGGAGAAACCCCGTTCGCACTTGTTTATGGCTCAGAAGCCTTAATACCTGTGGAGATCGAACCAAGCATAAGGTTCTCAACAGCCATGGAAGGAGAAAACGACGACGAATTGAGGACCAATCTGGACCTGCTCGAACCACGGAGAGAAGCAGCAGTGATACAGATGGCAGCTCAAAAACAAATCATAGAGCGTTATTACAACTTTAAAGCTCATCTCAGGTACTTCAAGATTGGGGACTTGAAAGCTAAATCCAAACTGGGAAGGACCTTACAAAATCCGAGGCATAGCTAGGAAAGGCGCCTATGAGTTGGAAGCTATGGACGTCAGAGTTCTACCAACAAGCTGGAACGCCATCCACCTAAAGAAATATTACTTCTAAGGAAAGAAAACCCACCGTCAGGTATCACACGTTCGATTTTGTTTTAAACATTTAAAAATATTAGTAACTTTTTTAGATGATAGGCATAAAACTAACCCATCACCAAATGATGATATTGGACCTGCAAAGACACGAGGAAATAACACAATTCCCGGTCTAGGGTTACACTTTCTGATGGACGTTTTAAAGGGTTAAGCAGTCATCATCTAAAAAACTATATACCTTGAGTCCGGAATGTTTTTCCTTTTCAGGAAAAGGACCTCAAGGAAGGAATAATCAAGTGCTCGAGATCTCATTCTTCAAAGCTCAAACACTTGGGGGACTATACAAGATAGAAGGCTAAGACGAAGCGAAGAAGAGTATCAGAAAGTCAGAAGCTCGAGCCTGAAGACCCATCTACCCAACGAGACAAGTGATACGAGCAGAATCGAAAGAGATCAAAAGAGTCATCCAAATACAAAGCCTAATGTAAAAAGACAAAACCTTCGAACATGTTCAGGTTGAAAGGAAAAATATTAGTCACGAGAAAGAAATGAACATCTTTATACTTATTCAAAGCTGTTGTAACAAAAACAGTTAGGGGTAAAAGATCACCATCAATGTACTCATTCAAAAACTGTTATCAAATAAAACAGTTATGGATGAAAGATCTAAATCCTTGTATTTGTTCAGAAAACCGCTATCAAATAAAAACAGTTACGAGAAAACATTTCCCTCATACTTATTAGAAAACTATTTCCAACGAAAACAGTTATGGGAAAAAACCCCAATCTTTATAAAAACTTTTACTAGTAAAAAACAGTTGTTCCCTTGTATTAATATCGAAAAAATGTTACCTACAAAAAACAGTTACGAAATACAAGAGTATATCAAATCTTTAAACAAAACAGTTGGAACATGAGTTTTAGACGATAATCAAACACATGTAAAATGTCATGGAAGTTCAAACAAAAAACTTTCCTTGGAAACATTCTTAAACATGTGTAAAATTCCTATCACTCTATTGCATTATCATGAAGTTGAGACGTCTTCTTCATGTCAATTATAAAGGGCCCTCTTCCATAAAATTATGCCTACTACAAAAAGGCCCACATTTAATATGACACCGTGCCTATTAACAAAAGGTACAAATTATCTAAAGCATTCTACATGCAAAACTCAGAGGTAAAACTAAAACCTCGAAAAATGAAGCATGCAAAAGACTTAAAGAGTGAAACAAAAACTCAACAAAAGTCATATTAGCATTAATATATTAAAATGTCTAAGCAAAAAACTAAGTATTAACTTATACTTATCCGTATGGAATTTTTATATATACATTGAGGTTCCCCTAAGTTGTCATTTGGGGACTTTAAAGAAATCCAAATTTACCCCCGATGGGACTGGGGGTAACCACCAATTGATACAAAGAAAAAAAAAGGATGAACCAACTAAACTTCTTCTAGAGAGGGTTGACTTCACTGGCAGAGCGAGCGGGAGCAACTACGGATGAAGAGGCATGAGCGGCTGGAGTCTCACCATCAGGTGAAGAAAGGTTATGACCTTGTTGAGCCTTCTCCATGGCTTCCTTAGTTTTAGCTATTTCAGCACTAAGGTCGAAACCCTCTTGACTTATTTCCATCAATGTGTCAAGGCGAGAATTCATGCACGCCCAGCTCACATCAACAGCGGCCACCTATTCAAGATCTTCATATCCAAGTCTCTAATATCCTCTGAGGCGCGAGACAGCTGCTCAGCAAACGAGGATACAGAACACTATTGTCTTTCATCAGCCTGACTGGAAGAAGCCTTCTTTACTGCCAGTTTTGTTTCCATGAGCCTCATCTGCCACTTCAAAGTACTCCTTTCCTCTTCTAAAGCGTCCATTACTGTGCTTTCCAATTATCAGCATCGGCCTGCAACTCTTTTGTCTCCTGGTCCGTGTTTGAGATCCTCTTCATGAGCTCCATGCCTATAAGGTTAATCTACAAGAAATAAACCAGTCAGACATGGTAAATTTCATATACGAAAATGAAAGAGGATAACCTGCATCGTACCTTCAAAGAAGTATGCACGACCTCATTGGCCCATGTAAGAGCATCGTGGCTGGCTAGCTTGGCTTTCTCAAAGGGACCTATCAAAGGCTTGAGCCACACTTCGGGCTCACCCGTTTTCTTGAAAAGATTCCCCTCAGCTGGAACCTCTATTACCACATGCCACATCTCTCTACTGGAAGACCCTACTTCCCTAACGGAAGGCATGGAAGCAGGCAGAGATGAAACAGCAACATGCACGGAGGGTTGAGGAGCTGGAGAAGACACAGCCAAAGCAACAAGAACGGAGGGTTGAAGAGTCAAGGAAGTTACGAGAAAAGCAACAGCAGAAGCCGAAATAGCCAAAGGAACAGATGAGACAGCTTCTCTCAAAGAAGCAGGAAAGACAGCAGCCAGAGGGATATCGTCAGGAGCAAGATCAACACCTTCATGAAACAGGCAATCCACGGACTTATGAATAGGAATGTGAAACATCATCAAGGGTAGAGGGCTCAACCACAGACAGTAAGACAAGGTCAAGGGTGTAAGCTCATCATCTGAAACCACCCGCCTTCTCCGTGGCCTGTGCACTAAAGCAGCTTCTTCTTCTTCTTCTACCGAACGAGACTCACCAATCTTCCTCTTCGAGGAAGATGAACCAAATAATTTCTTAGGCCTGAGCCAAAGACATCTTCGGGGTAGAGAAGCAGATACCCTATGAGCGGAGAACCCTATTAAAAGGGAAAAAGTTAAACGACAGACAAAAGAAGAGACTCAAGTAAGGAAAGAAGCAAGAACAAGAGCTTCACTTACAATGGGTCTTTACATGCCAACCATACCTCCCAGCGAGGTACTTCCAAGATCTCCCTTCTAAAGTAGCAACGAAAATTAATTTTTCTACCCAATCACGGATACCGGAGACATTCTCAACAGTATCCATGATTGCTGAGAGAAGAAGAAATAGATACGGTGTTAATAAAACATCTCAAGTCAAAACGAGGAAAAGTAAATAAATGTGAGCTAAAGCATACTCACGTGTGCGATTCCACTTCTCAGGGAAGATTTTCTTCCCCCACTAAACCAACAGTGGGTACAACAACATACCGGAGGTACCAACACCTATCATTATCATCTCTAGGAGTTACCAGCACTCTTTTTCTTCTAGCAGTCAGAGCAAAAACCCCTTCACAAAATAAGGTAGGAGAGTAGAGATGAATAAGTTGGTTGAAAGTAAAAGGAACCGAGTCTAAAGAAGCCAAACTCCTAAGACATGCGACAACTCGCCACACAAGCGGACCAACTTGACCTAAGCAGATATTGAAAAAATGGCAAAAATCAATTATGACTGGGTCAATAGGGGGTCTAAACCCTAGAGTGAAAGGGTACGTATAAACAAAAGAATATCCCGTCTTGTAAGATGTTATTCTTTGATTACTATTCGGGATGTAGATAGGGAAATCAGGCCTTCAAAAACACTCCCTACGAATAAGGGAAATCTGACCGTCAGTTATAAGAGTTGGATACCTTTCGACACTCTCAAGGGAAGAAGATTGGTCTATACAAGAACTTGACTATCTCTAGCAAAAACAAACTCAGCAGGGACAATTTCATCAACTCCAGGTTCACGAAGGCGTTCACCTCTACCTCTAGACAAAGACCGAGAAACCCTAAAACTCGGAGAAACTAGAGATCTAGTGGAAGGAGAAGGAACTATCTAAGAAGAAGAGGAGCCTCTCGAAGGAGTGGATCCTAGACTTCTAAGTCTACCACCCCTCCGACTCCTAGTCGGAACAGAAGATGGCGTTAAATTTACAATATCTATTACTCCCTGATGTAGGTTTGAAGAAGACATGCTTACAAAGGCAAGAAGAAAGTTCTTTACAAAAGACAAAGTTAGAAAGTGTTTCGTGGAAGCAAAGAAAGGAAGAAAAGTATTTATACTTGAGGACAACCATCAAACATGGGAAAAAAGAAAAGTAATGATGAAAAGTCATAATTGAAGATGTCACTTTGGGAGTGACGCAGCTGTAAAAAGCCCTAAAAGGTGCCAGGTAAATGCAAAACCAATCCAAAAAGGACACGTGGTATGAGCATTAAATGGAAGTGACAAACGACGCCTATGGTGCAGAGAAGGATACAATGTTTCGAGGAAAAGCGGCGGTAAAATATTCCCGCCATAAATAAATATCCACTTACTAAATATTAATCGATAAATATATGGTAAGTGGGGGGACTATCTGTATTGGTAAAAAAGAGTTTCACACGTAAGCCAGCTTTTGACAACTCAGCCAGTTACGTGGACACAAGAGAATGCGACAGCTGGATGTGATTCTTTGAAGAGGTACGGAACAAAGAGGCACGAGCTTATCAGCCACGGGAAACTCAACCTGATCAAAACAGGGAAGGGGCACGGTCAGAACGAATCTAGACAAAGCTACGGTCAGATTCAAGAACCCACAATTGATTACTCTAATATTATGTAACCGTACCCCAATTACCGTTATCCTTTTAATGCCTCATTAATGTCATAATTAGTCATTAATGAGCAACCATATCAAGAGTTGTACGTTATATCAAGGAATCTCCTATATAAGGGAGGGGAATACAGCTTGTAAAGGCATCTGATTCTCGAATACAATTTACTTCGCTTTTCTAGTTGTCTATTATTTATTTTTCTATATTTCCTTGATTATCAGTAACCCGTGTTCATCCTAGAAATAGCTTTAGTCAAAGGACCTAATTATTTGGTTAAACATCCATGTGGGAGCATTTGAGTACTATGGCATGTCAGGTACAAGCGGATCCCAGAAGGGTTATAGTGGTATAGATTACTACTTAAGGATTTTCATGTTGGGTGATAGTGGGAATTCACTCGTGTGATGAGATGGTACTCTTGAATTGAGCTAAGTAAAAGGTTTCTATATGATGAAGTGTTCACCTTATTGGTGGTTCAGAAGTTATGATGGAATTCTTACGTTACCTCATATTGGCATGTTAGGTGCGGTAAGCAGTATGTAACTGGGAGTAAGAATCGAGATTGCGGTTCGGTGTTAATAAGGATGTCATGAGCTCGGAAGAGCAAGGAAAAATGATTTGAAAGTTCAGAGTAAGCTGGTGTTATCTTCAGTGTCACCTGAGATTTATGTTTGGTGAAAGAGGCTTTGTACCTTGGTTATGGGTTCTTGATTTGTCTTACAGCGTAGTATGGCCAGTGGTGGATGTGCAGACTTGTTTCCTTGTGTGGAAGGTCGTGGAAGCATGACCACGAAAAGATTGTATAAAGTGTGACATGTAGTCACTTGATGGATTGAAGATTTGGACTGGGTATAAACAAGTGCAATGTTGTGTATTTGGGAAGTTATGCCTGAGAGGTGTTCAGTTCATTTGGTTGCTGATTGTGGGGTGTTGTCCCGGCTAAGATGGTTGTTCTTGCATATTATGAGAGAAAGTGGGTTAATGTGGACCCAGGTAGAGCTATTAGCTTAGTGGGTGTAAGCAAGGTAGACTCGATGTTTGTGGATGGATTTAAATATGATTATGGGCTCCGTATGAGCCAGGCATGTTCGTTTCAGTAGAGCGCTTTCTCGTGGGAAGGTATTAGAACAACGGATGTTGTTCCGTCTTCGTCAAATTCAGGTGTGATTATGATTGTACCGTATGAGTTGTGAAACGGCTTGATAATTTCCTCTGTGTTGAGGTCCCGCGTAGTGGGGATGTTATGTGAGCAGGATAGCTCTTGAGATCTAGAGTGTGTATATATATCGCACCTCAGTTGTGCTTGAGTTTTGTAGCATACGGCTTTATCAGTCTCCCCAGGATGGTATTATGCACTTAGCATGCTTGTGATCGATATTCAGTAATTCGTAATAGTGAGCAAATCAGCTCCGTATATATATTTTCTTATGTAAATTTTATGTGTGGATCGGGTGGCACGTCGCCACGGGTATGTTATTCAGATGGGGTTACATGCTGCAACAGTGTGATGATGAGTAAGGTTCCTATATTTATTTTCTGGTGTTTTACTTCCTATTTTCTTATAAGAATTCATAATAGTTGTGTGAGTTGAATAGTTCCTTGCTGAGTCATTTCTTATTATCATGTTCGAGTTATGGTCTATTAGCGCGATGTGGTATCATGTGAGGTTGTTGGCCATGTTTGGGGTGATTTGTTGTCTGAGCAATTCATACTGGGTGAGACGGGACTATCGAATCAGGGATCAATACGATGAGGTTATGTGAAGTGTATATTAAAGAACAAATACCATTATTTAGGTTCATAATGAAGAGATGATTCTAGTCAAGATGAGGTATTCAAGGATTTTTTAACTCTACAGTAGGGTATGAATTTCTGCACATTCCTCCGTTCTGGTGGTATCGTCAGCATTATAGCAGGATGTATGTATATCTGTTACGAGGTGCATCGGGAGCACCAGATTCGTCGAATTTTGGCTATTAAGGTTCAGGGAGTGCCATTGTGGCCAGATGATGAGTTATGTGGTGCATTGTGCTGATTCAGCAAAGGTATGCGGCCATGTTCTGGTATATCGTGTGGTAGTTGATACGATTTTTATATGTTGGGAGTAGGCCTGGCAGAAAAATTTCAGGTGTTTGAATGAATTCTGAGCTTATTATATGGATAGAAGAAGGAATCTTCAGATTTGATCAAGATAATGTACTCAACTGGGTTGTGGTAGCACGGGAAAGTTCTCGGGGTGTTAAACAGTGACTTCAGGTAACTCCAGAGCAGTTCTTAGCACGTTCGAGGACGAACGTCGGTTTAAGTGGGGGAGAATGTAACGACCCGACCGGTTGTTCTGAGATCTAGCGCGTCGTTCAGCGATTTGAAGTTGTGAGCAGCTCCATTTCAGGTGTTATGACTTGTAGGTGTGGTCGGAATTGAATTTCGGGAAGTTTAGAGTTGGTTTGGAAATAAAGTTCTCATTTCAGGAGCCTTAAGTTGGAGAAACGGACTAGGATTGGAATTTTGAGTAAACGACCTCCGAATTAGGATTTGAAGGTTCCTGTAGGTTCGTATGATGATTTCGGATTTGGGCGTATGTCCGGATCGGGTTTTGGATAACCTGGGGGCGTTTCGGCAAATATTGTGGAAGTTAGCATTTTAGAAGAATTTCATAAATTTAGGCTTGAAGTACATTTCAGTGTTGTGGATGTCCGTTTGGGATTCCGAGTCTGGGAATAGCTTCGTATGGTGATTCTGGAGTTGGGAGCGCGATCGGAAGTGAATTTGGATGTCTGTAGGTCATTTTGGAGTCATTTGGCTAAAGATAGAAAATTGAAGGTTTTTGAGAAATCCGACCGGAAGTGGAAGTTTTGATATCGAGGTCAGAATGTGGTTCCGGGAGTTGGAGCAGGTCCGTAATGTTGAATATGACTTGTGCGCAAAATTTGAGGTCAATCAGACGTGATTTGATAGGTTTCGGCATCGGATGTAGAAGTTGGAAATTTCTCGGTTCATAAAGTTGGGATTTGGGTGCGATTCGTGGTTTCGATGTTGTTTGATTTGATTTGAGGCCTCGAGCAAGTCTGCATTATATTTTGGAACAGGTTGGTATAACTTGACAGGGTCTCGGGGGCCTCGGGTGGATTCCGGGTGGTTAACGGATCAATGTTTGAAGTTGAAGAAGGCTGAAGGTTGCTGTCATCTGGTATAACCGCACCTGTGAGGCTTTGACTGCAGGTGCGGAGCCCCGGATGTGGCTAAGGGCGCCGCAGGTGCAAGTTTTGGGCTGGAGCTGAGGAGGCCGCAGGTGCGGAAGGATAGGTGCGAAGAAGGGACCGTAGAAGCGAGAGATGCTGGGTTGAGTCAGAGCCGCACCTGCGATGGAATTTCCGCAGGTGTGGAGCTGCAGGAGCGGCTATAGGACCGCAGGTGCGAAAGGAGGCCTGGGCAGAATGTTTTAAAGACGGGGTTTTGTCATTTCTCTCCCATTTTTCATTTGTCGTGGGCCATTTTGGAGAGCATTTCAAGGGGGATTTTCGTCAGGCATCAAGGTAAGTAAATTCCTCCCGTTTGTAAGATAAATACAAGATTATATGCATGGTTTAGGCATGGAAAATTGGTAGGAATTTGGGAAATTTTTGGTGAAATCTAGAAAATGTAAATTTGGAATTTAGCCACAAATTTGAGCATGGAATGTAGAGTAAATGGTATGATTGAACTAGTAGAGCTATGGGTAGAATGTATCTTCGAAAATTTCGGATTTCCGAGCACGTGGGCCTGAGGGCATTTTGGTTATTTCTCCGAGCGGGGTTGGGAAAGTATATAATTTGAATTTGTTGTGAGTATTAGGATGAATTTTCATTGCTTTGCCGTTAGGTGGTAGTTTCAGTGCGTTGTGCATCTGTTGGAGTCATCGGAAGGGCTTGGAAGCCGGTATTGGAATTTCGGAGCGAGGTAAGTCTCCTTTCTAACTTTGTGAGGGGGAATCGTCCCCCTAGGTGAATTAATTCAGTAAATGTTATTATCTTCGGGGGCTACGTACGCACGAGGTGACGGGAGTCCGTGCGTAGCTACTATTATGCCATGCCCGGGTAGTCTAGGTCCCACTAGCATGCCTTATGTGTGGTACCTGTAATCCTGCCTGTAACATTAAACTGTTAATATAATCGAAATCGTAATTGAATATCTAAAAGAAGACTAGAGTTCATTTTTGTTAATCTTCTAGAAAGAGACTTGATTCCTCTGTGGATATTTGTGTACCTGCGCTGGGTCGTATTATGGAATATCATTAAACCTGACAAATGAGTTTCAAAACAAAGATTTAAAAGCTATATTTCATGTTCCTTTAAGAAGAATTTTACCACTTTCCTGAAAAACTGCTTTCTTGATAAAAATGCGTATTTATTATGTGAATATGTGTACGTATGAGCACATGAGTCGCAGGTATGATTCGCGATAAGCCTAGCCTTATTATTTTTATGTTGACCGAGTCGCATGATCGATTTGCGAGCGGGGAAAAATAGATGCATCTATGGTTCGAGCCGTTCGACCCTTCGGCAGTGCACAATTTATTATTGTTAGTCTGCACTGTTCGACCCTCGGCATTGCTTGCGCATGATATTTGTTGCGTAGTTGCTATGATTTTTGCCTTATTACTGACCTGAAATATTAAATTATCAATTGAAATGACAGAGATTTAGTTATTAAAAGAGATTTTGGAAGAAGTTGTTCCTTCCCGTGGATTAATTGTTATTTGATTAAATCACCCATGTTGACTAATTGTGTTAATATGACGAAGATATAAAGTGTTAAACGTGAACGAAGTTGAAAGATATTTAAATCCTGTTTTTATAAATTGCCTACGATAAATCATAGTTAGTGTCATACTGTAACGACCCGGTCTGTCGTTACGTAGAACTTGCATTTTTATTGCTGTCATTGACTTGTCATGGATTGGTTATTCTATTATTGATGTGTTAGAGTCGATAGGCTTGAAATCATAATGGTTAAATGAGAATTCAGTAACTTAGTCTTTAAAAATAGCCTTAGAGTTGGAAAAGTCAACTGAGAGTTGACTTATTGGGTACGACCTCGGAATACGGATTTTATGGCTCGGATAGCTTCGTTAGGTGATTTGGGACTTAAGGGTGTGTTCGAAAAAAATTTTTGTGATGTCCGGTGTAGAATTAGGCTTGAATTGGTGAAAGTTAGTTTTTGGCGACTTCCGGTTGGCAGTGGAAAAATAAGCTATCGGGGTCGGAATGAAATTTCGACAATTGGAACATGTTCGTAATGTCATTTGGGATATGTCTGCAAAATTTCAGGTCAATCGGAGTTGTTTTGCGTAGTTTCGGAATCGTTGGTGGAATTTAGAAAATTCAAAGTTCATAGGCTTGAATTCGATGTGTTTTTGAGGTTTTGATGTTATGTATGATATTTCGGAGGCTCGACTAAGTTTGAAGGATCATATATAATGCGTTGGTATGTTTGGTTGGGGTCCCGAGGGGCTCGGGATGGTTTCGGGTGGTTAACGGAATTTGGGGCATAATTGTTGTTGCTGAAGTTGCTGGTGCTGGTGTTTTCGCACTTGCGGAAGAGAAGCCGCAGGTGCGGGCCCGCAGGAGTGGAGAAGCTCCACAGATGCGGAAGTTTGGCTGGTTGAAGGATTTTCGTAGGTGCGAGGTAATCGTCTCACCTGCGAAGCTGTAGGTGCGGGAGATCGAGCGCAGGTGCGGAGGCTTAGGACTTTGGGGTCATTCCGCAGGTGTGCACCTTGGAACGTAGGTGCTGTTCCGCAGGTGCGCATAAGTGGTCGCAGGTGCGGAACCACTATTCAGAGAGTATAAAAACATGCCTTCGCGAATTTTAGCCATTTTTCTCAATATTTCATCCGGGTTTGAAGCTTTTGGAAGGGTTTTGAAGAGGGGATTCGATAGTTCTTCATTGAGGTAAGGTTTTTGGATTCTAAACTCGTTTATATGTGATTAAAGGTCATATTTATGGTGGAAAATTAGGGAAAAATCAGTGCAAATTGGGTAATTAGGGCTTGGGATTTAGAGTCTTTAAAAATGGATATTTGAGGGGTCATTTGGACTCCGAATTTAGTGTTCTTTATATGTACAGACTCGTGAGATGATGAAGAACAATTTTGTATAAAAATTTCTGAGTTTTGGGACGTGGGCCCGGAGGGTCGGGTTTGACCGATTTCGGGATTTTTGAGTATTTTTGATACCTTTCGATTGGGATTAGTTCCTTAGCATATTATAATGATATACATCTGATTGTTGGTAGATTTGGAGCACTCGGAGGCCGAATTTAGAGGCAAGGGCACTGCGGAGTAGTATATTAGCCGGTTTTGAGGTAAGTAACGCTTCCAAACTTGGAACTGAGGGTTCGAAACCCCAAACTATTTGATATATGATGTTAATTAAGGTGACGCGCTTGCCAAGTGAAGGGCATGCAGGCGTACACCGAATATTTGTAGCCTGGCTCATCCCATGGCACTATCTAATGGTTATCTCAGGTTGATATTTGTACTGTGAAGGTGGTATTTACCTTGAACGAAATAGAAATCATGCTAAGTATAAATGTTAAGGCTTCACGCCGATATGTTCAGACCGGAACGGTCGATTATTGCTGTCTCTATTTATGATTATTGTTTTCATGTACTCAGTCCTGTTATAGTATATGTTTCATGCCTTAGTCTCGTAAGTTGCTAGTTTATTCTATATTATCATTGGTTTGGACTGATTTTCATATGTTAGAGCATTGTGAGTGAGACTGGAAGGTACTGACTGAGTGAGTCTTGGAGCCTGGTTTTGAGACAATTATGATGTTGGACTACACACCGCAGCGACCCTGGAATCATGCCTTTGTTGGCTTGATATAGCGCTTGGGCTGAAAGGATCCCCTCCGGAGTGTTTACACCCCAGTCAGCGCACAGATATTGAGGGATGGATTTCCCTGGACATGGATCTTGTCCGAGTGTTATGTTCCGGAGATGGATCTTCTCCCAGGGTCTCATGTTCCGGAGATGGATTTTCTCCGTGGGTCTTATGTTCTGGAGATGTTTTCCTCCGTGGGTATTATGTTCGGAGATGGATCTTCTCCGTGATGGATGGATCGGCCTTTTTCCTCAGTACTAGGTGACAATGTCACTTGTATTTATGTAATATCCGGGATGGACTTCCCTGGGCCGGGAGGCCGCAGTCTAGTACTGAGTGGACCACCTTATGAGAGTTTGATTACTGAGTATACATCATTCTTGATTCTATATGAATTCATGCTAGGATGCAGAGTTACACACATATGTTGATGCATCATGTTTATTTCTTGATATATTACTGTCATGTCCGAGTTATATATTGTTGTACGAATTATCGGAGGTTTAGTCCGTCACTACCTCTCAGCCCGTAGTTTGGTTTTGTTACTACTGAGTTGGTGTACTCACGTTACCCCATGCACCTTGTGTGCAGATCCAGGTACAGCGGGATTCAGCTCTGGTCAGTGAGTAGCAGCAGTTTCATCAGAGTTGACGAGGTATTAGCTGGCAACCGTGATCTCGTCTTCACTTCCTTTTCTACCGTCGTATTTATTTTTCGACTATGTTGGTCATTTCTTTTTGGTTGTATTAAGTATTAGCAACTCATGACTGTGTGACACTGGATCCGGGGATTGTAGGATTTGGGTTTTGAATTTCATAAACTGGTTTCCAAATTTTGATTTATTATTATTCTTATCCACAGACTTGTTAAGAAGGATATTTTATTGAAAATTGTATTTAGTTAGATAAAATGGGTGGCTTGCCTGGTTCCACGACAGGCGCCATCACGACTCCAGAAATGGGTCGTGACAAGTTGGTATCAGAGCCCTAGATTANATTATTTTTGTACTCATGCTACACTTGCTGTGCATTTTATTGCATAGGTACTTTCGTAGCAATGTGGAGGTTTCGGAGACTTAGGCGAGCTGCACCATCCGGAGGTGATCCGCAGCTGACAGAGTCTCCTTCATACTGTATTTATTTCATTTTAAATTTCCTTGTCCAGTTGTATTTCGGACAAGCTTTGTAATGATTGTATAAATTCTTAGAAGTTTCTCATGTACTTGTGACACCGGGTCATGGGATATGTGTTGGTTATAATTGTTAGAGTGTAGTATTCAAACCATTGTTCCTAATTGACAGATTTTTATTTGGTTATTATGTTATAAAGTGAAAGGAAATATTTTCATAAATGTTAAAATCGGAAAGTTATTTCAATTAATTAATGATTTGGCTTGCCTGACATTGATGTCTAGCGCCATCATGACCTTAGGGATTTTGGGTCGTGACACCATTCAAAGTTTATCTTCTTTCTTACTCTCTCAAAATCTAGTTTTAAGTTTCTCTGCTTATTTTGACCTCTATTTAGTCCATATCCCTACCAAAGCTTTCATTTGTATTTTTGTCCACATTTGACGATCTTCCGAAAGAAGCTGAGCTAAAGTCGGACACAGTAGATCCTCTCGACGACACCCCGTTCACTGCATTCAAAAAGGTCAGTTGATTTTCCGATCCTAGTTCGTTTATTTCATGTTTGAAATGAGTGTTTATTTGTTTAAATCTCCTGTATAGGAATCATGCCTTAATATTTCTTTGGGCATAAAAAATGCAAAGGATTATGTTCTATGTCCATGTGTTAATCAAATCAAAATATGATATTGATTAATTATGTGCTATGTCCATTTCTTTTTCTTTAATATAAGTTGATGCTGTGAATCTTTGATTCACATTTTATATGTTAGATTGTGTAAATCTTGAAGTTGTATCAGAGATCAATTTCTTTGTGTGAACATGTTTTGTCTTGAAATATCTTTGATGCTAAAGTTCTGAGATTAAAAAATGTGAACAGGTTTCTGTCAATTAACACATTAGTAGTTAGTGGAATCGCCTTTTATTTTAAGTATATTATTGTAACGACCCGGTCGGTCGTTCCGTAGAATTTTCACCGTTATTCCTGTTTCTGTCTAGTTACGCCTTGTTTAGTTGTTCATGATGTTTTGGAGTCGGTTGGTTCGGGCTCGTAGTGGTTGTAATAAGAATTGAGACACTTAGTCTCTTAGAGTAGCCTTATAGTGGGAAAAGTCAACTGGGAGTTGACTTATTGGTAAACGACCTCGAAATGTAGATTTGATGGCTCAGATAGCTTCGTTAGGTGATTTAGGACTTAGGAGTGTGTTTAGAATGTGGCTTTGATGTTCGGTGTAGAATTAGGCTTGAATTAGCGAAAGTTAGTTTTTGGCGATTTCTGGTCGACAGTGGAAAATAGGCTATCGAGGTCGCAATGGAATTCCGAAAGTTAAATAATTGATGTCGAATTTTGCATGGTTATTGATTTTGAGCAAGGTGGCTTGGAGTATTTCATGTGATCCAGCGGTTGGATGGGATCACGCTTTGCAGCAGAGTTAGGTAAAGGTATGACCCTTGGTGTCAGATTCGTGTGTTCTGAGTTTACGGTGTGGGCCAAGCTTCTAGCATGATGTTGTGATGGTAATAGTTAATGGCAAGATAGTTCTCTCGTGTGAGTCTTCTTTATTTTATAAATTGAGCTTTTGGGATGTTGTTATTGAGTGCACGAGTTGCACAAGTTATGGCTCTAGATAGTATAGTGGTATTGATGCTGATATGACGAATGGTTACTAGATTCTGCGTGTTCCTTTCATCATCGGCAGCATATGAAAGTGTTAGAACGAGGCTTTGCTTGATGAGAGGTTATTTACCGGTATTGGGTTGTTATAAGCAACTATTGTGATTAGGAGTTATCGCCACGAGTGCTTGGGTCATGTAGTGTATCATGGTATTTCATCTTGGGTTACGAATATGACTTGTTACAGTATGCCCAGACTTATTCAGTTTATAGTTGTGGGATTTTGATCTTGTAAATTGATTCAGAAGTGAAAATGTAGTTCTAAGGTTTATAGGTCAAGATTGAATTTCGAAATTTCATCTGTGTGGTGCTATCAGACCTATATGGGTCAGGGTGACGTGGAATCATCTCTGAATATGTGCATGGGAGGTTACATGGCAATTTTGGTGGTGTTTGGAACAGTTGTAGGCACGTTCGAGGACGAACGTGTGTTTAAGGGGGGGGGGGGGGAATGTAACGACCCGGTCGGTCGTTCCGTAGAATTTGCACCGTTATTCCTGTTTCTGTCTAGTTATGCCTTTTTTAGTTGTTTATGATGTTTTGGAGTCGGGTGGTTTGGGCTCGTAGTGATTGTAATGAGAATTGAGACACTTAGTCTCTTAGAGTAGCCTTATAGTTGGAAAAGTCAACCGGGAGTTGATTTATTGGTAAATGACCTCGAAATGTAGATTTTATGGCTCAGATAGCTTCGTTAAGTGATTTAGGGCTTAGGAGTGTGTTCGGAATGTGGTTTTGATGTCCGGTGTAGAATTAGGCTTGAATTGGCGAAAGTTAGTTTTTGGCGAGTTTCGATTAGCAGTGGAAAATAGGTTATCGAGGTCGCAATGGAATTCCGGAAGTTGGAGCAGGTTCGTAGTGTCATTTTGGACGTATGTGCAAATTTTCAGGTCATTCGGATGTGTTTTGGTTGGTTTCGGCATATTTTGTGGAATTTAGAAGTTTTAAAGTTCATAGGCTTGAATTCGAGGTGAATTTAGTATTTTGCGTTGTTTTTGGTGATTCGAAGGTACGACTAAGTTTATGTCATATTATGGGACTTGTTAGTATACTTGGTTGGGGTCCCATGAGGCTCAGATAAGTTTTGGATGATTTTTTGGAAGATTTTGGCGTTTTGAGCATAAGCATGTAATGATCCAAAGGTCCATTTTTAGTTGTAGAGATCGAAATTTGATTTCGAGACTTCCGGGATTTTGATAATGAACTATATGAGTGATCTGGAAAGTTTGGTCTAATTTCATCAAGTCGCGATTGGGTTTTTGACGTGAAATGTGAGTTAATTATTTAACGAGCAAAATGAGTATCGCACTGAGCAAATGAGCTCCGAATTGAGTTTCGATTGAAGGACTATGTTTGTATTATTATTTGTGACTCATAGGAACAAGAATCATTGAATTTCGAGTTCGTATGGTGGAGTTAGAACCCTTTTAGTGAAAATAAATATTGTTGGTGCAACAGGATCTGGTGCGCACCTTTAGCGACCAGATATAGTACTTTTAGCGACGGAATTTTACTTTTAGGACCATAATTGAGTCTTTTTAATGCTATTATGTTTTTTAGCCCATTTTAGCATTTTTGGGTGAAAGAACACGGCTTGGGGCGATTTTTGAGCAAGAAATCATGGGAAATCTTGAGGTAAGTCACTTGTGATCATTTCTACTCCATAATATTAAATTATCATCGAATAATCTGACAAGATTACATGTTTTTGAAGTGTTTAATTGGGAAAATCAGTAGAAAAAAAGTGAAACTAGGGCTTGAGTTTAAGAGACCTTTTAGGGGCGATTTGAGGGGTAAAACGCACTCCGATTTCATAGTTCTTTATATATACGGACTCGTGAGATGATGAGGAACATTTTGGTATAAAGTTTGTCGAGTTCTGAGACGTGGGCCCGAGGTCGGGTTTTGACTAATTTCGGGTTTTGTGCATAAAGTTGAGATTTTTCGATTGGGTTTCAATCCTTTAGCATATTTTGATGTTATGAATCTGAATTTGATAGATTTGGAGAACTCGGAAGTTGATTCGAGGGCCAAACGCATTGTGGAGTAGCTTTTCGGGCTAGTTTGAGGTAAGTAATGTCTTTAAATTCTGTCCTGAGGGTATGAAACCCCGGACTTTACGTCGTTTCACGGATTTGGAGTGACGCACACACTGGATGACGAGTGTGGGGCATGCACGAATTGGAAATTTGGAAAAATGTACCTTTTCAGGCAACTATTGAGTTGCGAAACCGCTTTTAAAGCATATGATTTATAGTATTACTGTGTTTGGATATACTTGGGCTTTAAGCCATGTTTGGGGCCTAGTGCCGATCTGTTTAACCCCTTACTACTTTGAAACTATGATTTTACACTCAGTCTTTCTTGTGAAATTGTTGACACTCATATTTGATGATATTACTATTTTTTAAAATGAAATACTATTTTGGATCGAGAACCCCATTTTATTTATGGCCCGAGTGGCCTGTTGAGAGTGTCTGACTGAGTGAGGCCGAGGGCCAATGTTGTGAGGATATTTATGATATGAGAGAGACCGAGAGCCTGAGAGATGATTGATGCCATGATGTGGCTTGTTTATAGCGCTTGGGCTGTAGGAGCCCCTCCGGAGTCTGTACACACCCCCAGTGAGCGCAGGTACCTACTGAGTGCGAGTGCCGAGTGATGAGTGATTGGGAGGCATGAGTGACAGTGAGGTTGCCTGAGGGGCTGATGTTGAGTGACTGTGAGGTGCTGAGTGACTGTTATTGGGTGATGGTGAGGTGCTGAGTGACTGATTACGAGTGATGATTTTTCCCGAGGAACGGTTTAAAATGATATTTTGTTGAACTTTTGATTATGATTCGTTTCATATTTCAAATTGATATTTTGGGAGTTTTACTGAGAAATATTGGAAATTATATTTGTTTCAAGGATTTTTACGGAAACTGATTTTCGAACTTTTGTATACTTTATTGAGACTTGATATTTTATGGTTTTGTGGATTGGTGTATTTGTTGCTGTGTATTTCTTATTCTTCAGATTGTGATTTATTTTCATTACTACTGAGTTCGCGTACTCATCATTACTCCTTGCACCTCTGTGTGCAGATCCAGGTACTGGTTCTGAGCTGTAGCCATTTGAGTTTATTCATCGTCAGTATTCGGGATTTCGAGGTAACTGTCCAGCGCAGCTTCTCCATTTTCCTCCCTTCATTTGTATTAGTATTTTATTCCAAGACATGGTTTATGTCATTAGCAGTGTTAGTTTTATTCTTAGATGCTCGTGATCGGTTGACTCCAATCCTGGGGGATTTGTTTAGATAGTAGATTATATTAGTATGTTTGCTTAAAGACTTAGAGAAATATTTTATACTCTGTTGCTGGTTATTATTGATTTTTGAGAAATTATATTAAAACAAATGTGTAGTTATGTGATGGTTGGCTAGCTTAGTTCCACGATAGACGCCATCAGGACCTGTTAGGATTTGGGGTTGTGACAATTATAATCCTCTTTTTTTTTGTCAAAGTTACGTTGTTGTCTTTTGTCTAACATTTTGCTCTTCAATCCATGAATTGAAGTTATGGCTCTGCTCTTTTTTTTATCATATCTTAAAATATATTCCAAGTTTTATTGTTGTAGTATAAATTCCATGGAAAACATGTTGTTAGAAATTAATTATTTGAGTGCTTAGTTTAAATGTTTTCGTTGTTTAGTAATGAGTTTTAAAAGTGGTTTGCTTCATAGAGTTCGTATCTAAAAACAATAAGATTTAAGACATTTTATATGGATATTACATGTATAGAAGCCACTGCCTTAAGATGAATATTTGAAGAATGATCCATGTTTGAAATATTTCTTCTTTTGTGAGTTAAAGAACTGTATTTATGGTTATAGATTTACACTTTGTCTATGAAAGAACTTAATGAACTATCTAGACCATTTTAAACCAGCGAATATCTAAAGTTATTTTACTAAATAGCTCTATACTTATGTTTGCTTAATAGTTAAATTTTCTAGCTGAAAATAGCATAGATTTTTTATAAAGTTAGGACTAGTTAATGCTTAAGCAGTGTATTGTAGACTGAAGTTGTACTCTCAGATGGTAGAAAAGATACTATTCAAGAAGGTTAAAATATCATGTGCAAAGGACTTCAGGTTTATTGAAACCATTATTAAAAGCTCTTGTATGTGCGCTTAAGAGAAGTATGTTATTAATTAAGTGCATAAGTTTGACATTGACGAACCTTTTAAATGATTTTTCTTTTCTTACTGTTACTAGCGGGTGTGCTATTAGAATACTTTAGCATTTGGTCCTAATACTTGAAATCAAGTAAGAAATCAAGTATGCTACAAGGAATTTAATATCTAATTTTATGACTTAATATGGAAGCGGGAAGCCATGCTTTCTGAGTGTCAAGGATTATGTTGATTATATTTATCTGTTCGACCCTTTAGAATTCATATGAATATGGAAAGCTAGTATTCTGACTTGGATAAAGACCATATATCTATTGGCATAATCTAGTTAATTTTTTTTTTTCTCGTTCGAACAAGCGAGGAACGAGTGACCACAAGCCCGTCATAGAGCAGTCGACTAGAAGTAGAAGACTGCTGGCCTGAGAGAAGGCGGCCTCTCTCGGGAAAGATGTCAAATCGACCTTCCCTCTCATCTCAGGGTGAGGCAAGGAATTGTTTCAAATGTTCGTTGTTCAATATCTCGGCTGCTCAAGAAGTTTGACTAGTTGCTCCTCCGACCCGGAGTGTGGTCGCCACTTCTCCCAGGACCGGAATGATTATCCCTGCCCGATGGGTCTACATCCATCCCTGAATGTAGTGTGCCCCCCTTTCTTCGAGTGCCCCGCCCGGTTCACTGGGCTGTTGGCTTACCAAGCACTTTTTCGGAGGTCTACAGCCATTATGTGGCATAGGAGTTACATCCCGTACGAAAGTTAATAGTATACCACTTCGACGAATAGCTCGTAATGCTGCATCTCTTCCGAGATCGGGACCTTTTTTTTAGCAAAGTTCATAATCTTTGCTGTAAATTTTGTCCAAAGTCTATTTCTAACTTCCCTCTTTCTAATGTCTTGATTTTCTCTTTTTCTTGGCATATGCGCTTGGAGCAATATGAGTCTTAGTGCAAGACTCCCCCACACACAAGCATGGAGTCACCACATCCCTTGTCATCTTCCTTAGAACACCGGATAGCAAGAAAACAAGCGGGATCCGCTTGGGGCGCCTATGGCATCTTTATTTATTTTTTATCCTTTTACATTTGTTTTTTTGACTTTTTGACGACAATTGATTTATATGTGTCTTTTGCCTATCTCATATTAGCAATAAGTTTGATAATAAGGTTTATTTAATTACTCAGAATCTCTGCCTCAACTTGTAAATAGAGTATTTACTTTATAGTTATTTACCTCGATTTTTAAGACATTAAAATAGTAGTTTAATAACTTCACCAATTTTTGGAATGACGCTTTTTTCGAAAATCTCATCAGACCTTTTCCTAATGTAGCTAAGTTGATTTTAAGATGTTAGAATAAAATTGAATATTTTAATCTAAAATAACATTTTTATGAACCTTGGGAGTTTAAAACATTTTTATGAGATTAACATTTGTGTAGGTTCATAAACTATTCATTATTTACACTTAATCCTATTAGTTAATCTAAGTTTAGCCGGTTAACCATAATTAACGGATCATATAGGGTGCCTTAACAACCTTCCCTATAGGACTAATTAGAACCCTTGTCTATAATCTTAAGGTTAAGCAGACCATAAAAAAGCAGAGTTAACTTTAATCATTATTTAGTAGATAGGTGTCCTAATTCACCTTTAAAATAATTAGGTGGCGGCTCTCTTAATTAATTAAACCTCAGAGTTACCAATATGTTATACTCTAATTTGACCCGTGTTAAAATGGGGTATAACAATGATTTGGCCAAGTGCCAAGCCCGGAAGGAGACTCTCAAAGAAATCCACGCCCGAGGGTTCAACCTTGCTGAAGAGATAGCCGAAGCAAAGGAGCGGGAAATTGATGCCAAGTTTCTTGTCTCTTCCGATGAAGAGGATGCTGTGAATGGTTCCGGGGAAGGAAAAGGTGAAGAAGGTGCCTCCGATGAAGAGCTGGTTCCTGGCGACAAAGTTGTCGAGGGTGCAGTTCCTGAGGATGGCGCTTCCGGGGATGTGACCTCGAAAATAGATTAGGTTCTCTTTTTCTTTTTCGTGCAAGCCCCCCCCCCCCCCCCCCC
>ML437062.1:46509-69805 GCA_005239525.1 Nicotiana knightiana
TTTTTTTTTTTGTGCAGCCCCCCCCCCCCCCCCCCGTGGGTGTTGTAAATATGTTTTGTAAAATATCCCTTATGAATATAAAGTATCCTTTTGCTCTATCCTCGACTTGTGTTGAATTTTATTTTGTCCTTGTTTGTGGAAAATTGGATATCTTAAATGATCAGTTCTATTACTGGACTCAGAACGAAATAAACTCTTAGGTTTTTTATTGGTTACTATAATACCCCTTAAGGTTTTTTTAGTCCTCTAGCTAAGTTTAAATTAATTTTATGTGAGCTCGGGATGTCGGAATTCTCGAGTTCTGAGTTGAGAGAGAACGGGGTCTCGACCTCTATATGTTTTGGCCCTTAAGCCTTTTTAAGTTGGCCCTTAAGCCTTTTTAAGTTGGCCCTTAAGCTCTTATACATAGGCCCTTAGGATCTTTAAGTTGTCCCTTAGACTCTTATATATCGGCCCTTAGGCTCTTTTAAGTTGGGCCGATTCGACCTCTAAAGCGTCTATAATTTTTCCCTCTTTTCGGCTAAAATATTTAGTGAAAATTTTTGTATGCCTTAGCATGTATTTTTTGTACTTGTTTGGGTATTTCAAAGGTTTGACGTATCGGAACCTTATTAATAATTAGTTTGTGTAAACATAATCAAATACTTCTTAAGGTTTTTTCGAAGGCCGATGTTATCGAAGCCTTTAAATTATTCGAGGGCTGAATTTATCGAGGCCCTTTATATTTTGCTTTTGCCGAGGGTAGCCTGATTTAACCGGTTTTTTCAAAGTGTTTGAAGGCCTTTACTTTTATGGCGGAAGTCGGACGTCTCCGAGCCGCATTATTTCGGCCGTAGCCTTTTTATATGACCGTAGTCTTAAATATGGTTGTAGCCTTCAGGTATGTCACTTTGACTTGTTTCCCTATAACTTTTTCGAACTTGTTTGAAAAGTTAGTCCCCGAGTATATTAGCCTTGGCCTTTGTTTCGAGGGGATGCCTCTTAGAGGTCTTATGAGTCTGAGTCGATGACTCGGATGTGCTGACTGTCACAGTCCCCGAGTATTCGGGGGTGCATTTGTATTTTGGCTCTTGAGCCGCTTCCCGTAGGATTATAAGTGTATAATAGTAGACTTCTTTGAGACACAAAGTGTTTTTGATATAAACAGAATGCTTCTTCAAATAATTGATACATGCGTACATGTTTTGCCGTCGGGGCTCAATTATTCTATACGGACACGGTTCATCTGACCGTTTGGCCCATTACAAAGTTCTTATCGAGGCCCTCTTTTGCATGAAGTAAAGTATTTTCCTGAAAATATAACCTTCGAGGGTGATACCCCCTAGTATTCGGGGTTGATTGAAAAGAAGCCTTGGATACTGTTGAGTTCTCCTTAGGCAGCACATAGTTGTTGCCTCGTTAAAAACCTTGCCGGTAAAACCCATTTGGGACAAAATCCGATCTGAGGGAAAAACAGTGCAACGCATGCTTTAAAACCTAAGGCCTTCGTGTAATCATATGCCTTTGATAGCTTCGATCGAAAAATCTGCAATGAGTTAGTTTTACACTCAAATGGACAAAAGGATAAAGGCATACCTTAGCAGTAGTATCGTTTGAGTAATGCTATGTTCCAATTGTTTAGAAGTTGTTCACCTTCCATTGTGCTAAGTTTGTAAGATCCTTTACTGAGGACTCGGTACGGTCCTTCCCAATTCGGGCCTAGTTTCCCTTCATTAGGGTCTTGAGTATTAGGGTTGACTTTCGGTAGGACTAAGTCTAAGTGTCGAAGGTTGGTCCTTCTATTGTAGTATCTTTCGATCCTTTTCTTCTGTGCGTCCATCCGAACAAGTGCTTCCTCACGTTTTTCATCCAATAGCTCGAGGATAGTATTCATAGCCTCGTGATTTGATTCCTACGATGCATGTCGAAACCTGGCGCTAGGTTCTCTGACTTTGATAGGGATCAAGGCCTCAAAGCAATATGCTAAAGAAAACGGGGTAGCCCCCATGCTAGACTTCGATGTTGTTCGATATGCCCAAAGGACCTCGGGTAGAACTTCTCTCCATTTTCCCTTCGCATCGTCTAACCTTTTCTTCAGGTTTTGAATGATGATTTTGTTTGTTGACTCGGCTTGTCCATTTCCAATTGGATGATATGGTGTTGATAATATCCTCTTTATTTTATGCGCCTCAAGGAATTCTGTCACCTTGTTGCCGATGAATTGTTTTCCATTGTCACATACAATCTCGGAGGGTATCCCGAACCAACATATGATGTGGTCCCAAATGAAGTCAATAACTTCCTTTTCTCTTAACTTCTCGAAGGCCTATGCTTCTACCCACTTAAAAAAATAATCAGTCATAAACAAAATAAATTTAGCTTTAACTGGGGCCGTTGGTAGAGGGATGACTATATCTATTCCCCATTTCATGAAAGGCCGTGGGGATAGGACCGAATGGAGTTGTTCACCGGGCTGATGGATCATCGGTGTGAACCTTTGGTATTTATCACACCTTCGAACGAACTCCTTTGTATCTTTTTCCATGCTATCCCAATAATACCCTGCTCTGATCACCTTGCGAACCAAAGAATCGGCACCAAAATGTTTTTCACAAGTGCCTTCGTGGATTTCTCGTAATACATAATCGGTGTCCCCCGGTCCCAAACATACTGCTAGTGGTCCGTCAAAGGTTATTCTATATAATGTTCCGTTTTCATCGAGTGAGAATCAAGCTGTTTTGGCTGGTAAGGCCCTTGACTCTTTTGGGTCCGACGGGAGCTTCCCGTGCTTCAAGTATTCGGTGTACTTATTCCTCCAATCCCATGTCAAACTTGTTGAATTTATTTCCGCATGGCCTTCTTCGACCACCGACCTCGACAATTGGATGACAGTCCCAGGGACAATGTCATCTTCTTCAACCAATGAACCCAAATTTGCGAGTGCATCGGCCTCGCTATTCTGTTCTCGAGGTACATGGTCCAGTGTTCGTTCCTTGAAGCGATGCAATGTCACTTGAAGTTTGTCTAAGTACCTTTGCATTCTGTCTTCTCGAACCTCGAAGCTCCCATTCACTTGGTTTATTACTAAAAGAGAGTCACGCTTGGCTTCAATGACCTCTGCTCCCAGGCCCTTGACTAGTTCGAGACCTGCAATCATGGCCTAATACTCGGCCTCATTGTTAGTCAATTTCGAGGTTTTGATAGATTACCTAATGATGCTGCCCGTAGGCATTTTTAAAACTATACCGAGCCCGGACCCTTTCATATTCGAGGCACCATCTATGAAGATGGTCCATACCCCCGATAATGTACCCCTTTTTAGCAAGAGTTCCTTTTCTACTTTGGGTACGAGGGCAGGCATGAAATCGGCCATGAATTGATAGTCGTTCGGGGTTGATATTCGATATCATACCTCCAAGTTCGATGGTCCATTTGGCCAATATTCCCGATAATTCGGGCTTATGCAAGATATTTTGGAGTGGGTATGTAGTCAATACACAAAAAAAATGACATTGAAAATATGGTTTTAATTTCCTATATGCACTTACTAATGCAAAAGCTAACTTTTCTAAATGCGGGTTCCTGGTTTCGGAATCTCCTAGGGTCTGACTTACATAATAAACAGGAAATTGCATACCTTTTCTTCTCGAACCAACGCGCCACTTACCGGTACCTCGAACACGGCTAAATACAAGTAGAGCTTTTCATCCTTCTTCGGAGTATGAAGCAAGGGTGGGCTCGAGAGATACCATTTTAATTCTTCTAAGGCTTGTTGGCACTCCGGAGTCCATGGGAAGTCGTTCCTTCGGCACGAGGGAAGCTATCCGTCCGGTTAGCCGTTGTACAGCTTTTACATTGTTTACGACGGTGATTTCCTCGATGGCTTTGATTTTTTCTGGGTTGATTTCGATCCCCCTGCTCGACACCATGAATCCTAAGAACTTGCCCGAGCTAACTCCAAAAGTGCATTTCTCGGGGTTGAGTTTCATGTTGTATTTTCTTAGGATATCGAATGTTGCCTGCAAATGAGTCAAATGGTCCTCTGCGTGCAGGGACTTAACTATCATGTCATCAATATAAACTTCCATGGATTTACCTATTTGATGTTCGCAAATTTTTTTAACTAAGAGTTGGTATGTAGCCCCTGCATTTTTTAGCCTGAAGGGCACTACGTTATAGCAATATGTACCAAACTTTGTGATAAACGAAGTCTTTTCCTGGTCCTCCGGGTTCATTCGAATTTGATTGTACCCGGAATAGGCATCGAGAAAAGTAAGGATCTCGTGTTCGGCCATGGCATCGATCAATTGATCGATGTTGGACAATGGGAAAGAGTATTTAGGTCATGCTTTATTCAAATCTTTGTAGTCTATACACATTCTAAGTTTGTTTCCCTCATTAGGGACTAATACTACATTAGCTAGCCACTCGGGATACTTAACTTCCCTAATGGAGCCTATCTTAAGTAGTTTGGTTACCTCGTCTTTGATGAATGCGTGTTTTACCTCGGACAGAGGCCTCCTCTATTGTTTCACCTGTTTAAATCTGGGATCGATGCTTATTCGATGAGTGGTTACCTACGGTGGGATCCCTGTCATATATAAGTGGGACCAAGAAAAACAATAAATGTTATCAATAAGGAATTGAATGAGTTTTTTCCTGATCTCGGGGGTTAACCCTGTCCCCAGGTATACCTTTCGTTTCGGCAGATACTCGATCAATATCACCTGCTCGAGTTCCTCGATCGTGGACTTTGTCGCATCTGACTCCTCGGGGGCGACGAAAGCTCGAGGGGTAAGGAAATCTTCCTCTTTTTCCTCGACCACCTGTTCCTCAAGCTCAACCGAGGAGATAGACTGTAATTGCTATTTGGCTACATGTGTGTTCTTGTCGTTCGACTTTTCTGATGTAGATGGCATCAATACTGGTGTCACGTCATGTACTGCATACATCTCCTTAGCTGCATGTTGTTCCCCATATACCGTTTTCACGCCATCTTTTATTGGGAACTTCATCATTTGATGGAGGGTTGATGGTACTGCCCTCATGCCATGGATCAACGGCCTTCCAAGCAAAGCATTATACCTCATGTCACCTTCGATGAAATGAAACTTTGTGTCTTGCATGGTTTCGGCCACGTTCACTGGGAGGATGATTACCCCCTTCGTTGTTTCACTTGCCATGTTGAAACCATTCAAGACTCGAGATGCTGGTATGATTTGGTCTAGCAGCCCGAGCTGCTCCACGACCCTCGACCTGATTATATTTGCCGAGATACCTGGATCCACGAGAACACGTTTAACTTGAACTTTATTTAAAAGAATAGAAATTACCAGTGAATCGTTGTGAGGCTGAGATAAGACTTCGGTATCTTCCTCACTGAATGGGAGGGTGTCTTCGGGCATGTATTCCCAAGTCCACTTCTCCCTATTGATTGATACTCTGGTGCGTTTGAATATAGGTCCCTGTGGGACGTCGACTCCTCCAATGATCATGTGAATAATATTTTGAGGTTCCTCCGGTTCATTCCTCATGTTGGAATCTCTTACTGTGAAATGGTTTTTGGCCCTGTCACTGAGAAATTCTCGAAGATATCCCTCATTGAACAATCGAGCTACCTCCTCTCTTAGTTGCCTGCAATCCTCGGTCATGTGCCCATGTGTGCCGTGATATTTGCACATTAGGTTGGGATTCCTTTGAGAAGGATCAGTTTGAATGGGTTTAGGCCATCTGGTATCTCTGATTCTCCCAATGGCCGAGACGATCCCCAAGGCATCGACGCTAAAGTTATATTTTGATAATCGAGGTGCCTCTGCCGGTCCCGAGTGCCTGTCGAACCCTGTCTTACTCATGAGCCTCTTACCATTCTGACCTTGATCTGCTCTTCGCTCATTCCGAGGTACGTTACGCCTCGAGATGCTCCTTCGATCTTTGATGTACGGATGATACCTCTCTTTATTCGGTCTCGATTCCCTGTCTACTTCTCTCGAATCTTTCATTGCTAACCTCCTTGGATAGACCGAGCCTCAGGGGGGCCCCAAATGATCATCTTCGACCCTAATATTCGACTAGTATCTGTTGTGCACATCCGACCAATTCACGGCAGGATACTCGATCAAGTTTTGTTTCAACTGTCTCAATGCTATCGAGCTCCACTCATTCAAACCCTGAGTAAAGGCTTGAACAGTCCAGTCATCGGAGACTGGTGGCAACTCCATTCATTCCAACTGGAATAGAGATACAAATTCCCTTAGCATCTCATTTTCCCTTTGTTTAATCTTGAATACATCTGACTTTCTTGTTGCAACCTTTATGGCACAAGCATGAGCCTTTACAAACGTATCTTCCAACATGGCAAACGAATCAATAGAGTTCGTGGGCAGGTTATTGTACCAAATCATGGCCACTTTGGATAGAGTTTCCCCAAACATTTTTAGCAAAACAGACTCGATCTCGTCGACCTCCAAATCATTTCCCTTTATTCCACAAGTGTATGTCGTGATGTGCTCATTGGGATCGGTGGTTCCGTTGTATTTGGGAATAGCAGGCATGCAAAATTTCTTCGGAATAGGCTTCGGGGCCGCACTCGGGGGGAAGGATTTTGCACAAATTTCTTAGAGTCCATTCCTTTCAAGACTGGAGGTGCTCCTGGTATTTGGTCGACCCTCGATTTGAACGTTTCCACTTTCTTATCGTTGTCCTCGATCCTCTTCTCTCCCGACTCGATCCTCTTTGTGAGTTCTTCGAACATTCTCATGATTGTGGGTCAGTTCCTGATCCATTGTTGCTCGACCTTTCCGGGACTGGTTCAAAATGATGAGTAGTTTTTGGTCCCATCACACTCGGAGTCCTTTGCTGGCTTTGCAACTGAACGATGACAATTTGTTGCGATATGTAACATTTTGAAAATCACTTGGAGGCTGACTTCTCCATCTCCTCGACCCTGTGTTCTTTTTCCACTGGGTTGAACTTCTCCATGCACTCTTCCTCTAACGTCTGTGCCCAAATCGATGTTTATAGTAATGTGTGAACCAACATCGACTAGGTTAGGAACTGGTGCTACCCCAGGTTAAGAGGAGGCATACCGGCTCCTGAAGATGCTGCATTTTCATTTTCCTCATGGAATCTGAGGTCGTCATTACCATGAGCTGGTATGTTTGCTGAGTTCGACATGTTTTAGCCTGAAATAAAAGAATCTTTAACAAGAAAAAGTGTGAATAATAACGTGTGTTATCAAAAAACTAGTACTGAAATAATCATTATTATCTTTAGCCCCATGGTGGGCGCCAAACTGTTTACCTCGAAAATACGAGTAACAATTAAACTTGATTTGTAGTTTTAAAGATATGTGATTTAGTTCAATACCAATTAATAATCAAAATATATGAAGTAGAAATGAAAGAAACAAGTGAATCAAACCAATGTCACTCAGCAGTAGTGACCTCGAGCTTAGTGACCTCGAGATGGATTAAGAGCAATAAAGTAAGAACAGTAAATGTAAAGGACAATTCTGATGAACAGTAGGCAAAAAATAGAGATTATATTATTTGCTCAATGATTAGATGATCTTTACAAATGATTGAGGTTCCCTTTATATAGGAAAGGGGCCCTAAATAAGGTATATTTCTATTTACAATAAGGAATATTCTTGGTACAAATGTATAAAACTGCCTGGTACGGAATCGTACAATCCTATTCTGGGATTTGCGCCATGATCTTGGGGACGTGACAGGGATCTAGCTCATTCTATTGCAAATCCATAACGGTACTATTTCGAAGTCGAGCATACTCGACTTCGGTATTCCTCGTACTCTTGTCTTTGGGATTGCATTCTGTCTTCGAGCTCGAGTCTGGTCCATCGGGCTCGAACTCGACCTCATCCTCGAGCCTATAATCGGAGGCATATGGTTTTGACCGTATACGTCCTGCATATCTACTATCTATCTATTTACTTCTTCCAGCCATCTCCTATCTTTGTCCATTTTCTATTTGCTGAGTATCTCCATCACTCGAACTCTGCATTCTTCTTTGATTTGGTCACATACTCTATGTGGTCTAGGAACTGAACAATACTTAATTTCTCCCCTTCATGATGTGATAATTCATTGCAGCCAAAACTGCATATGAGAAGTCCCTTCTCAATTTGCCTCCCATTTTTCTGGCTACTATTTTCCATAGGTGTTGTCCTTCAAAGTTCGTGATCGTTATCTTTAGCCACTGAAGCACTTCAGTGAGGCATAACTTGGAGAAGTGACACTCATATAATACGTGGTTAATAGGTTCTGGTGCATTTCTACATAGTACACATAGGCCATCTTAGATGATTCCTCTGAGAGGTAGCCTATCCTTTGTGAGCATCTTCTTCTGCACAGTCAACCACCGAATGAAGCAATGTTTTGGAATGTTCTGCTTGTTCCAGACCCCTCTTCCCGATTGGCATATGTCCAGGTTCCCCTTCAACCAGGAGTAACCTTTTTGGATTGCATATTTTCCTATTTGTGATTTCCATCTTCCATAAACATAACCCTATGTAAGTTTATCTCTAATGTGACATATTTTCTTCCAATACGAGCTGTTGTCTTGTGGTATATTGTATTTCCACCAATTTACATTTTTTAAGTAGATGTGGTTGATCCATTTGACTCACAAAAAATCAGTCTTTTTAGTTACGTCCCATACATGCTTCCCTATGGATGCCTCATTCCATACCACAACGGTCCTTTATCCCAATCCCTCCCTTTTGTTTTGGTTGACAAACGAGGTGCCATGCCACTAGTGGTACCCCTGGTTGTTTCCACCTTACCATCCCAGATAATTGCGACGAATTGCTATAATGTTTTTGAGCACTGCTTTAGGAAGTAAGAAAATCGTTGCCCTATATGTGTGTATATGCATCAACACTGCATTGATCATTTGAACTCTCCCAGCAAGAGATAAGTTCTTTGAACCCCCAACTCCTTATTCTGGTAATTAGTTTGTCCACCAACACTTGACAGTCCATTTTTGATATTTTCTTAGATGATATTGGAACACCTAAGTACTTGAAGGTGAGATTTCCTCTTTTGTATCCTGTTACTTCACATAAATCCTCTATCTCTTGTATCTCCATGTTCACAAAAAATATGTTAGACTTGTCTGCATTAGTTGTTAGCCCTGAAGAGTTGGAGAATGTCTGAAGTCCTCTCAGCATCAACATAACAGTGGAACTCTCCTTTGCAAAAAAGGAGCACATCATATGCAAAACATAGATGATTGAGCTGAAAACTTCTATATTTGGTATGATAACCGAAGCTCTCTTGTTGTGCCACTAGCTTCGTTATTCTAGTGAAGTATTCCATGCATATTACGAACAGTAAAAAGATATAGGATCCCCTTGTCTCAGGTCTATCTTCCCTTTTATGTTTCCATATAACCCCTGATTTATGGCCATAGTATACTGGGGAGTTGAAATACATTCCATAACCCGCCTTATGAACTTCATAGGGAAATTGAATGTATGCAACATCTCTTCCACAAAGTCCCATTCTATGGAGTCATAGGCCTTCTTGAGGTTTATTTTAATCAAACAACTCTTGGTGGTTGCTTTTCTATTATATAGCCTAACTAGATCTTGGAAAATCAATATGTTCTGCATGATTGTTCTCCCAGCTACAAAGGCACTCTGATTTTCAGAAATAATGTCTGGCGGGATAGTTTTGAGTCTATTGCAAAGCACTTTGGATATGATAATATACACAATGCTGCAGCATGCAATAGGTCTATAGTCCCCGACTGCATCTGCATGGCTGCTCTTAGGAATTTATGTGTTGTTGATCACCTTTAACATCTTCCCTGATGTATAGAACTCTAGTACTCCCTCCTTAAGGTCTTGACTAATTATGTTCCAACTATCTTTAAAGAATTTTCTGCCATATCCATCAAGACCTGGGGCTTTTTCTCCATCAATTTGCCATAATGCTTTTTTGACCTCCTTCTCAGTGAATTAAGCTAATTAACATGTTCCTTTTTTCCTCTGTCACTATTGGTCCTTTTCTCATCAGATTGTTGCATACATGTGTTCTATCTTCTTTAGTAGACCCTAACAACTCTGTATAAAAATCCACAAATGCCCCTATTATCCCCTCCATGCTGGTAACCATGTTGCCATTAGAGTCCTTTATTGAAAAGATTATGTTGGCATTCCTTCTAGCCTTCATATAACTATGAACGTATCTGTTGTTCTGATCCCCTTGTTTCAACCATTGTACTTTACTTTTTCCCCTTTAAGAACTGGTCACTTGCTTTCTTTAATCTACTATACTTGTTTGCCAATTCCTGCACCTTGTCAATAAGATTATTATTGGTGGGATTTTGTTGAACCTTCTTTTGGCACTCCTCTAGATCTTCTTTAGCTTGTTATGCTTTCAATTCTATGTCACTAAATTTTGTTCTATTCAGTTGTTTGAGTACTCTCTTCAGCCTATTCAGTTTCCCTAGTAGCTGATACATTTTGGTTCCTCTAATTTTAGTAATCCAGTTATCCCCTACTTTTTTCTTGAATTTAGGATCCATACTTCACATGTTAAAGTACTTGAATGGTCTATTAATACTTTGGTTTCCATTTTCCCAATTGATCATAGCTGGGTTGTTGTTAAACAAGCTCTCAACCATATAGTGAACTATAGAAGCTGACAATTGTGATAACCAGTCTATGTTTACCAATACTCTGTCTATTTTGCTAAGTACTCTATCTCCTCCACTTTGCTTGTTATTCTAGGTATGATAGGCACCAATTGATTTCAGCTCTTGAAAGCAGCGTGTATCATAGCATTGCCTAAAATCTCTTATTTCAGCCATTGTCACTGGGCTGCCTACCCTATATTCCTTGTGCAGGACACTATTGAAATTACCCATCACAGCCCATGGACCTCAAGTGTGGTTGTAGATGTCCACTATCTCCTTCCATAGGTTCCTTCTGAGTGTCATATCATTGTAAGCATATACCATTGTTACATGGAATTGCTTCCCAGTTTCTTTAGGTCTAACCTCACTAGGCATTAGTTGATAAGTGGTTCTTAGTATGCATACATCAAATATCATTGGCTTCCACAGTAACCATATATTTCCCTCGGGTGTTGTGTCAGAGTAGTGGTAAACGATCATCCATATCACAGATTAGGAGAAGCTCTATGAGTTTTGGCTCTCTTAATCATAGTTTCCAGGAGTCCAAACAAGGCAGCACCACTATTATACATAAAGAGATGAATATCCTTTTATTTACCTAGTTTGCTGAGACCCCCAATATTCCAAAAATCTAGCTTATCCATTAGGTAGGTGATTTCCCCACCCCTCCCATGACCTAGTCCAGCCACACCTAGTTCTCCCTCAGGGTAGGAAGTACTGATTTTGCCTTGTCTTTGTACTCTACATTAAAACCCTTGTCAAGTGCAACAAATGCATTCCATGTAGGGATTGTATTGTCTTCGTTTGGTTGTTTCATTGTCACCTTGTCACTAGTTATATTTTCTTACCTTTTGTTCCCCTTTGCTTGGTTAGGTTCCTCTATTGCTTGTTTCTCATTCTTAATTTGTTTCTTATCTCTGCTTCTTGTTTGTGCAGCTTCCTACAATTTTGTTGTTCATGTCCAAAAATTTTACATTTTGGACACAGAGTAGCCTTCCATTCATAGTACACCTCTTGCTTCAAAATTTCCCACAATTAATTTTCAAACATGACTTGGGTAGGATACTGTTGGATTGTCAACACTTCAACTAGCACCCTTGCAAATGTTAGTCATTCCTTGTTACTTGTTGCTCTGTCAGCCTTTAGAGGTTTTCCTATCATTCCTACTATTTTGGTGGAGAATTCTTCCCCAGTATTTGATATAATATCCCTTGAGTCTAATCCACACCGGGATTCTGTCTACTTTTTCTTTGCTCACATCTATGTTCGGTTCCCGTGGCTTTACCACGACAGGCTTTTTAACAAACATTTAGACTCCCTCCTCAATTACTTTAATTCTACTCTCAACTGCATGAAATCGCACCAGAAAAACTCCTCTGTTTACTTGCACAATCTTATCAATACCCAGGCCTCCCCAAATCCTACGAAAATATCCATCAATTACAGCCAGCGGGGATCCCATGACATAGCATAATGCCGCTGATTTCCAGTATATAATTTCATCCTTGATATCGTCCATTGGAATTTTGACGTTTTCCTCGGTCAATTCCTCACAATTTAGATTTAAACCCTCCTCCCTAGGCAATGTTCCCACAATTTTACTCCATGAATATTTTTTAGGGCTCTGTTGTGCCTTACTCGTCCCACTCGCCTTTGTAGTTTCCACCTCTACCATATCCGCCAAGATCCACCTGACATCTCACCGATTTGAGCCAGCGGGGTCGTCGCCGGGGTCTTCGCAGATGAAGCTTGGCTTAAACCTTATGGCACGATTCCTTGAATCACATTGTTGTTTCGCATCTTGTTCGCATCAACTGACTGCCTGACTGTGGAATACCAGTTTTACCCATTTGGTTGCTTGAATTTCCTACCTGACGTTGCTTCCCTCCTCCTCCATTCTTCGTTTTCCTCGTCGTTTTCAGTGTTACCTGAGAGGAAAAGTCATTCTAGACAGAGAAAGTCTCATACTTATTTATCATACACTAATATAATTTGATGTAAACACAAGATACATGTAAGTTTTAACGGAATTAATGTAGTATGGAAAGTGTAGTTAATATTACTATCAAGAAAGCATAACTTTGCATCTGCGTATATTAAGAAAAACGTTGTCAATCGCCTCCTAATTAGATCCCCCACCACATGGCCGCAGAGAGAGCACAAGTGTCAACGAGGAAGAAAGAGAGAAAGAACGAGAATAGAAACATAGTGCTTATTCATGAAGTTTTCGGTAAGAAAAAAGAGGAAGAAAGAGAGAGAGAAAAAAAGAAAGAGGAAAACTAACTAGGAAAATAGTGGCAAAGATTACAATTTGATTCCATTATTAAAAGGCACAATACTTTAAATCACCCCTAAATTTGGCTCAGATTATTAGTATCCTCCCCGAACTATGTCTGGTCTTAATTACCACCCTCAACTTGGCCTTTTGAGAGTCATTACCCCCCTATACGCTGATATGACAAAAAGTGTGGGTGCACTCGCCTGCCACGTGGATTTTTCTGTATATGTGGCTTTTTTTGAAAAATAAATATTCTTAAAAAGGTAAAAATATATTTTATTTTTCAAAAAATGCCACATATACAGAAAAATCCACGTGGCAGGCGAGTGCACCCACACTTTTTGTCACATCAGCGTCTAGGGGGTAATGACTCTCAAAAGGCCAAGTTGAGAGGGGTAATTAAGACATGACATAGTTCGGGGAGGATACTAATAATTTGAGCCAAGTTTAAGGGTGGTTTAAGGTATTTTACCTTATTAAAAATGAATGACCGAAATTAGTGTCATGCTTTCATATTTGTGTATAATTGGTGATATGAAGGGAATTGGGAAAAAATATTCATACTTGTGATTCGTTCAATTTATAGATACACTCTCGTATCGTATGCATATACATCAAAATTTTAACTCCTCTATCTCAATTATTTTTGTTTAAATAGAAAATATATATCTTGAATTTACTGATTTCTCTCGTGACTGCACGAAGTGAGAATGAATTCACTAATTAATATGCAAAGGTTGCACTTTATTCTCAGGCTGAGTTGGGGTGCATGACCTTTAATATCCGAAGTCTTGTCGTGTAGATGCAAGACCTGGGAGTCTTGTCGTTGTTCAAATGTTGTAGAATAAAAATCAAGTAGTCCAAATGAAGTGATCAGTAGATAGATTTCCTTTTTCTTCTAGACATCAAAAGTGATTGTGATAGCTGGTGTAATGTGGTGTCTATGTGTTTATCATCATTCTAATTAGTACAAGGCACCACGTTAGGTATAGGATGTGCACTACTTTTAGAAAATAGCGCTATATCTCATTTCTTCTTTTAACTAAATTCTATAGTGACAGATCTGGTAACATGAGAATCAATTTTCTTTTTCTTTCATTTTTTTTTTTCTAATTGGTTTGAATATATAGTGGCTTCCAGAAGTGTCATCTTTAGTCTTTAGTGCAAAGGTAGAATAATGTTTATATTTACTTGCTGCCCACTAATAAGAAATTAGTTAGAAAAAGGAATAAATAAGTAAGATGATGCCACTGCAGAAAGCAATGGAGATTCTGCTGGAACAAAGTAAAATCATAATTTCAAAGAACACGGAAACCTATATTATGTCTAATGAGCTACTTCTCACTTCGTTTATTTATTCAACACCATCAGCCATTTTATAGGCAATTACAACAACTAGAAAAGCATAAATATAGAAACTACTTTCCAAACTTTAGGTAACACCATTTTATTTTTTTAATCCCAAACCGAGGAAATTTTGACTCTGTGTTTAATTGTCTGCGAACTAGAAATCCGAATAAGGAATTCTGTTAACCCGCGAGAAGGTGTTAGGCACTCCCGAATCCCGTGGTTCTAGCACGGTCGCTTAACTATTGATATTTGGCCTAATTATTTGATTACTTACGTATTTTAACCTGTTGTGCTTTTTAGCCTTTTTAAAACCGCTTATAAATATTTATGAAATTATCTTGAAACAAGTCACGATGGCGTGCACTTGTTGTTTTTGAACACATGGCAAACACGTCACATGAAATGCACATGTGATTGCTATGTGCGTTTTTATTAGTTGTTTGGAGTTGAGGGTCGGGGGGAATGAGTTGCCACTCCCGAATGTACTTTAAGGTAATTTTTGAGGTAACGATCGATTCTTTATCAAGTTTCGAACCAAAAGTATCATCTTACCCATAATATCATCTGAAAATGGTGGACATTAGTCTAAAGACAGCGTTTTATGGGCTATGTCGTCATTTAGCCCAGTTTGTAACACCTTGGACCCTCCTAATTGTGACTATTTTTTGCAAGAGGACTACTAGTTAGGAAATTCGGCTCTCCATCAAATCCTAAAGGTTTTTGCATTCTAATATGCTAAATGGTATCAAATATGTTCATTAAGAAACACATCATATATACGCAAACATATATAACACATCATCTACTGATTTGCTACTTTGAATTTGTAAGCTAGAATCATTATTTCCTGGGCCTTTGTAATTTCTGAAATAACATAAACACAGGCAGATTTATTAATAATAACCTAGTCCCGTATTTCTAAAACCCGAACGTATTCGAAGTGTTCCCATGTTTATTTTCAGAAGACATTTTCGAGATATAAAATGAACGGGAAATAATCTTACTAATTTCTACTTGTATTGAAAACGGCTGATTTTTGAAACGAATGCTTTCTAAAAAAAACCCAGTAAATATTCATTCAAAGTTTCATGCAGGCTGATTGAAGAAAATACAAGTTCTTCTTTTGATTAAACACCTATCAGCACTGTATTACTTCTTATACTAGGACTAGATTAGAAATTCTCAGGGATTGCCTAGAGATCAGCATGAACATTATATATTAAAAGGGCTGAAAATGGACATACAGTCCCGTCTTAGATTACAAAGTCCTAGAATGCAGAAATGAATAACTACAGTTTTTCTTTTTACAGAAATAAAAAAATACAACTCCTGTAAGAATACAGTTTTGAATATTAAAGAAGGAGCTAAAGAAAAATCCTAATGGGTTGCACCTCATCCGGATACTTTGCACTTGTAGCTCTTCTTTTGTAGTTTCTAATCATCTCAATATAGATGTATAATGCATCTATTAGAGTAAATCTAACCATGACGGGGGGTCAGACTTAGCTCTATTGATGTGAGATTTTATAATACCAAAAACGAAAATTTTGTGCATTTGCTGAATCTAACCATGGAAGGGGTCAGATTCATTCTAATGATGCCACCCTTTTTGACCCTTACAGTCATATCCATATATTATGCAACAAATTTTAGCAAGCATTTATTCAAATACTTTGACTACTATGGGCATTTTGAAGAGTGAATCCGACTATTTTGTGATTTCAGATGCACTTTCTTAGAGCTCCTCCTCATTACACACTTATATCCTTTGAAGGATAATTTTCACTAAACTATTGTTTATGCACTATTAATGGGGTGAATTTGACTATTAGGAAGTCAGATTCATCTACCCTAGGGCTAACTTAACATAATTCTAAACCATATAGAGACTTGCTTATTTAGGCATTTTAGAGGATGAACCTAACCATTCAGAGGTTCAGATTCCTCAACTCTAATGCCCTTTTAACTACATACTTTGCACCCATTTGAGGGTGAATTCCAGCCATCTATATTACTACTTTGTGCATTATTGTGGGGTGAATTTGACCATTGAAAGGTCAAATTCATCTACCCTAGTGCAATTTATCTTTCTAACATGCTAAACACATATGAAATTACCACCTAGCTATCAAACGTTAAGCTTATTAACAGAAACTCAGCACATAACTAAGCAGATTCCAAGAGTTGCATGCATACACTCAGATAATGATAAACTTACTTCAGTTTCTATATTAAGAATGGAGGAGAAGAAGATTCAGATTCAAATATTCTTAAAGAAAACACAACATGAACCAACAAGTTTAAAACAAGGTCTGAATTCAATAATTTTGTATAAAGTTCATTGTTACATACCTTTAAAGAGAAATAAAAACCAGCAAGAGACTTGACCAAATAAAGGTCAAGTATGAACAGCAAGCAGCAAGAAAGAAGAGAAATCAGCAACAGCAACAGCAACAGAAAATCAGAGAGAACCAGTACTCAGCAATAACCAAACCCAGAAATCATGAGTAGAAATACTTAGGACTCCCAGCAATCGGACTCCAAAACAGAAAAAAAAAAACCAACGGAACTGAGAACAAATTCCTCTAAAAGAAATTAATTTTTTTTTCTAATAATAACTTTTTTTTTTTTTTTGAATGAGAAGTATTCTGTATTTCAGCAGCTCAGAGAGTGTGCAAAAAAAGTGTAACCCCCTCCATCTCTAGAAAGAGGGTATATTTATAGGATATTTGGGAATGGGATATTCTTTTGAATATTCCCTATCCAAAGCTGAAAAACAGCACTAAATAGTACATAGGGCAGCTGTCAACCCTATCTTTGGGACAACTGCCCCTATTCTAGAACTTTCTTAATCATTAAAAGACCTATTTACCCTTGCAAATCTGATTTCCTAAACTGAGTTACCTAATGTACCCCTTGGAGTCCCTGAATTTACCATTGGGTAATCAAGGTTAAACTCACTTGGGTTATTATTTTACTCTAGTTACCTAAACCGAGTCAGGTTCCTTAGTTAACTAGGACTGATAAGTATTATTAGCTTGATGCTAGTTTACTTGGCTTAATTAAAACTAATCTTGATTCTTTAAGTTTTGGTGAATTATTTTAGATTTAAACATAATGGTGATTAACTCGATTTGAGTCATTATACTTAATCAACCTAATTGAGTGATCAACTTAATTAACCATTAGTGAAGGCTGCAATTAACTAACTCTTAGCTTAGTATGTAATTAGCTTATTAAATGTTGACTAATTGAGATGATTANAAGGGGGTCGAACAGCTGAGCATGATATATAAATAAAAACTAAACATGGTCAATCAACTGATGCAAGCACATGAAAAACTCATGAATCATCAAAACCTGAACTATATCATTCCAATATCCAAACAGGGTTCAATTAACCTAAGCATGCATGTGTGAACCAAGTCTAAACTAAGAACATGTTTTAAAATATATTTTGGGGCTTCGAACTAATCAAGCATGAACAGGTAAAAGAAAGTAATTAAAACAGTGATAAAGTCAGAAGTAAACAGTGACACAAAGAAGAAAAGAAAACAGATTAAACTACGCCTATTCATGCTTAAAAAAACACGAAACACAAAGAAAGGAGAGGGAGGGGTACCAGTAAAAGAAAGGTTTGGCCGGCAAAAAATGAAATAGCCGGACCTTGGACGGACACTGAAGGGTTTGAAACGATTCAAACCCACATGAATCAATTGCTCTTATCAAGATCAACTTACTCGTGTAGGTCTGAACCATTGAATCGTTCGAAGTCGACCGTTGTAGCATTTTAAGTTTATTCAGATTCTTAGATCTGAAATAGGGTGATTTTGGGGAAACTGATGGTGGGATGGGGTTAAGGGTGAGGAGAGGGTTGTAGGGTGAAAGGTTGGGGTGGTTTGGAGATGGTCTACCACCGCTAGGCGAGTTCCGGTGGCGGAAACCTAGGGCAGCTAGGGTTTGGTCGAGGCAGAAGAGAGAGAGAGACGAAGGGGAGGGGAGGCGGCTAGGGTTTGGTGGGGGTTATACTTTGATGGAAATGAGAGGGGTGGTGAGTGTATGGACATATATATAGTTAATGGATAATGAGTTCTCAACCGTTGGATCTGGAAAGATCAACGGTTGAGATCTTTCGATTTAATTTGAATGGTGTCGTTTTGGGTACCGGGGCCGGACCGGGTAGGAGGTGTATTGGGCTGGGTCGTTTGAGTGTATAGAGATAGAGATTGGGTATGGGTATTTCTTGGCCCAGGTCCGATTTAATTCTCTTTTTAAACTAAAATAAACTAACTAATCAATTTAATTAACTTAATACTCCACAAAAATATATTAATTAATTCTAATTCAGTCTAATTAGAGATTGATTGGTAAATAAATAAGGGTGAAACAATTAATTTTGACACTCATATATTTTAAAAGAAAAAATCAATTCACAATTTGTTCGGAAAAAATGACTAAATTTAGCAATTAGTTATTAAAACTACATTACATCAAATAATCATCATCCGTTTTGTTATTTTATTCAATTAATTACAAATAATGAATATAAAATTCCCTTATAATAATGATGCGCCTAATTTCGCAAGTTTAAATAATTTTAAAGGATGAATTAGGAATATGCAATGCAAAATAAATTCACAATTAACACTAAAATTCAACACAAATTTGTGAAATTAATTTATTTTATTGAATTTATTAGGAGTATATGGTGGGTGAAAAATCACATGCTCACAACTGCCCCTCTTTGCTCGGAAACATGAAGAGTTTTCGGGCAAAGACGAAGTAAGCGGCAATAAACGACCTTTACTCATTCATATGTTCCATTATGAAGCGTTTTTGAAAAGTTTGACTGAACCCTGCTTCAGAGGTTGCCTACATATCCTTGGCTATAAAGGAATCAGGTCAGTGTAGTTTTGGAAGTTTTGGTAGCTGGGACTACCGAGTAACTGTGGTTTCACTGCGGTTGCTGCTGATCTCCTTATTATACCCAAGTACAAAACGAAGGACTAACTAAAACCTATCAGCTGCTAAATTACAAGATTCCTATCTAGGACTTGGTCTTGAGTCTTGATCTTTTGATGACTCTGACCTGGATCCTGGTGTTTGTTAATCGCAGATGCTGGTTTTGTCTTATCATTCCTCGGATCAAAGCAGGATATACTGGACGGATGACTTCAATCTCGTCCTGAATAGTCCACATCTTCCCCGTTTGTGCACTTTTGGATTCAANAAAAACAAACGAACGAAATTTTCTGCCCCATTTTTCACTATGAAAATTTCGTGAGTTATTGTAACAAACTCTATGCTACTTCATTATTGAAAGCAATGAAAAGTCGGGACTGGCGCACCCGAAGTTACTGCAGACTAGGGAGTGGATACCCTATATCTCAAAGCAAGATCAACTAGGGGTTGGGAGCCCTATGTTGCAAAATGAAATCGACTAGGGATTGTGTACCCTNTAGGGAATGTATACCCTTGATTGCAAAAGAAAATATTAACCAAGGAGTGTATACCCTTGATTGGAAAAGAAAGCATCAACCATGGAGTGTATACCCTTGATTGGAAAATCATCAACCAGAGAGTATATACCCTTGATTGGAATAGAAATCATCAACCAGGGAGTGTTTACCCTTGATTGGAAAAGAAATCATCAACCAGGGAGTGTATACCCTTGATTGGAAGAGAAAGCATCAACCAGGGAGTGAATACCCTTGATTAGAAAAGAAAACATCGACCAGGGAGTGTATACCCTTGATTGGAAGAGAAAGCATCAACCAGGGAGTGAATACCCTTGATTAGAAAAGAAAACATCGACCAGGGAGTGTATACCCTTGATTGGAAAAGAAAGCATCAATCAGGGAGTGTATACCCTTGATTGATGCTTTCTTTTCCAATCAAGGGTATACATTCCCTGGTTGATGTTTTCTTTTCCAATCAAGGGTAAACACTCCCTGGTTGATGTTTTCTTTTCCAATCAAGGGTATACACTCCTTGGTTGGAAAAGAAAGCATCAACCAGGGAGTGTATACCCTTGATTGGAAAATAAAACATCAACCAGGGAGTGTATACCCTTTATTGGCATCGACTACGAGAGTGTATACCCTCCGTCGGGAAAAGAAAATCAACCAGGGAGTGTATACCCTTGATTGAAAAAGAAAACATCAACCAGGGAGTGTATACCCTTGATTGGAAAAGTAAACATCAACCAGTGAGTGTATACCCTTGGTTGGAAAAGAAAACATCAACCAGGGAGTGTATACCCTTGATTGGAAAAGAAAGCATCAACCAGGGAGTGTATACCCTTGATTGGCATCGACTACAAGAGTGTATACCCTGCGTCGGGAAAAGAAAATCAACCAGGGAGTGTATATCCTTGATTGGAAACGAAAACATCAACCAGGGAGTGTATACCCTTGACTGGAAAAGAAAGCATCAATCAGGGAGCGTATACCCTTGATTGGAAAAGAAATCAACCAAGGAGTGTATACCCTTGATTGGAAAAGAAAACATCAACCAGGGAGTGTATACCCTTGATTGGAAAGAAATCATCAACCAGGGAGTGTATACCCATGATTGGAAGAGAAGGCATCAACCAGGGAGTGTATACCCTTGATTGGCATAGACTACGGGAGCGCGTACACCCAAGTCGGGAAAAAATTTAATTGGGGATTGGAGGCCCCATACTACTTTGAGTTATTTTCAACTTCAAATCTTCATCTCTTCTTCTTCTTTTTTTTATATTTTTTTATTTTTTATGCATGCGGAAAAAATATTTCTTGGAGAAAACTTCCCTTTCTTTGGAGTCAAAGCTGCAGAGCTCCTTCTAGCCCTTGCGCAATTTCTTTTGGTTGCACCTGCTTGTTGCATGGCTGCTTTCGAGTTGCACCTGTTTCCTTCAAACAAAGAACAATTCGTTAGTTTGAAACGATGGTTGATTTTGCGGCCTTGCCTTTCAACTGCTTGATCTCAGTTCTTTTGATGAAGACCTCAAACACTTGCTTGTTTGCTGCGGATTGGGTTTCATCTCTAATCCCGGGGACCTTGTCTTTCTGGATGGAAATTGGTCACGTGGGATCCGGTATCCTGACTTTGTTTTTCCTTTGTAGGCTTTTCACTTGCTTTTTCTTTTGGATTTCCAGAGTATCGAGGGGGAGTTTGGCTCCTCAAATTCTGCTGCGACGGTTAGTCGTGTGGGACTTAACCTTTCTAACTTTATTTCGCCTTTATTGGCTTTTCACTTCTGACTTTTCTTCCAATTGTAACTTTAAGTCATTTGGAATACTTCGGCTTTTTAAACCTTACCAAGATGGTTAGCCACGCGGGGTTCAACCTTTCAACTTCATTCGCCTTTATAGGCACTTCAATTTGATTTTCTCCCTTCAAGGCTGGGTGCCTTTTGCATATTGACCCGCGTCAAATGAGAGCCCTGTAAATCAGTCTTGCCATCTTTTCTTTGCCTTAGTTTCGGGACAGAGTTAGACCGTAAGGGATTCAAAAGAAAAATAAACAACAGAATGGAAAACGAATTTAAATAAGAGGCGTCCTTTTGGGGGAAAGGAAAGAAGGACTTATCTGGAGTGCATGCCCACTTCAATGAACATGACATGCCCTTTGGACTGGATGCCTGATCCGTGTAAACCGTCCGACTTTCAGAAATTCATCACAACTATTACCTCGAGATTGAGAAACCTTGCCCCGGACTGTATCCATGTCAGTGACCCATTATCATTTTCGATCAGTGGCGCCCTTTGCGGGTTTTCACCAACTAACCTCTCTCATTTCTCTTCTCACCATCTCCTTGTAGTGCTCTTTGCGAGTATTCACTAACAACACTCTCTCATTTTTAATTTCTCTGCTTACCGTCACCTCACGGTGCCCGTGTGGGTTTTCACCAATGCGACTCTCTCATTTCAATTTCCCTCATTTGCTTGTATTTGGATCCAAAAAACTGTATCCTCCAATTTTGGACATCTTTGCCGATTGATCGGAAGGAGTTGAATAGGGTTTTTGGTGAAAAGAATTTGCGTTGAATTACAACTTTGGGACCTTTAAGGCGACACATCGCCGAATCTTAACACTTGCTCCAGCTTAAACTCTTGGGGAAATGTGGATTTTTATTTTAATGTGACTGAACCCCAGGGAGAGGCTGCCTACGTATCCTTTCGGAATCAAGTCGAATGTAGTTCAGGGCGCTTTTGTTTTGTGTTTCCGTTTTTGATGATTTTTTTTTTTTTTTGATTTTTTTTTTCTTCCAATAACAACTTCGGGTTCCAAAGAGGGTAATCAAAGAAGAGTAACTGGATCAAAGGGTTTGCAAAAGGGTTAATGGTGTTTGAGTAGCGAGAATGAAAGCCTTCGTCATCCCTACCGGAGAACATTTGAAAATATATGGAGGATCAAACATAGTACCTTTTGACGGCATCTGCATTGACAGCCGTTTCGGGGTCATTTCCTTCGATGTTCCCCAGGTATAACGCTCCTTTTGGTAGCAATTTCCTTATGATGTATGAACCTTTCCAGTTTGGGGTGAATTTTCCTTTCGCTTCTTCGTGGTGCGGGAGGATACGTCTTAAAACGAGTTTCCCTACTTCGAAGTTCCTAGATCGCACTTTCTTGTTGTAAGCGCGGGCTATTCTTTGTTGGTATAATTGTCTGTGGCACACTGTGGCCATTCTTTTCTCATCAATCAAAGTTAATTGCTCCAGTCGGGTCTTGACCCACTCATTGTCCTCAATTTCTGCTTCAAAAATAATCCGAAGGGAAGGACCAAGCAAACACGTCTTTGAATTCAAATAGGAGTTGAATCAAGGCGTCTCTAGTCCTTTCGTCCGTGTGGACGCTTATCATGGTTTCTCGAATCTCTTCTTCATTTCCCAAGTTAACGGGTTCAGCTTCGTTTAAGTTAGGCTTAGGCTTATTCTCGAACTGTTCCAATTCTCGATTTATTTCCCTAAAAGCCTCTTCTTCATCATATTCCAGTTCTTGATTCATTATTTCGAGGTTAGACGACGTATTAAGATCAGAGCA
>ML437062.1:69955-101965 GCA_005239525.1 Nicotiana knightiana
GAGGGTTTACATCGGAATTTAAAGGCAAGAATTTAAAAACACTTGAGTTACACCCTGAAATAACTCATAGTGCAGAAAGGATGGCAAAAGCTGAACTACCGGGACTCCCGCCTGACGGGGAATGGAGTAGCCTTCCAGTTTTGCAACTTGGCGTCAGGCCCCATATACTGCACTTCGGCAGTGCTGGAGCCTTCTCCTGGTTGGACCATATGGGCCTCATACAACATCTGCCTCATTGCTCCGTATATTTCTTCTATTTATTCGGCCGTGAAAGCCTTTTCCTCTTCCTCCACGTATTTTGGCTTGACAAATGATGTGGTGATGTGTGGGATCGGCTGATGCAATACCCAACCATTTTTATTACGTTGGTCAGCCCATTGTTCATCTTCGGGAGTAGCTTGAAACCCTATGCCAAAAAACTTTTTATTGGTAGGAAAAGTGACGGGTTCTTTAATGCCTTGCAAGGACACCCCGAGCCCTTTTCCAAGTGTGTACCCATGTTTAATCATGTTGTTGACGACCATAATTGATGCGTTTGATAGGAAGGGTTGAGGGCACGGGGTTCCTTCCTCATGCTGGTCCGCAACCACAATCTCGAAAGCCTGGTAGACTATGTGCTCGCTGCCCTCTCTTGCTTCCAGGCATGGGGTTGATGGCTCCCTATAAATAGATTGCTCGTCTTCCCCATGGACCACGATTTCCTGGTCCTCATATTCAAACTTAACCATCTGGTGGAGAGTAGATGGCACTACCCCTGCCGCATGGATCCAAGGCCTTCCCAGGAGATAATTGTAGGAAGTATCCATATCCATGACCTGGAATGTCACTTCAAAATCTACAGGGCCGATTGTCAAGACCAAATCAATCTCCCCGATCGTGTCTCTCTTGATCCCATAGAATGCACGGACGCACACATTGTTGGGCTTGATTCTCTCAGTCTCGATCTCCATTCTTTGTAGGGTCGATAGAGGGAAAATTTCAACCCCATATCCGCCGTCCATCATAACCCTTTTCACGTAGTAACCTTCACATTTAACAGTTAGGTGGAGAGGTTTTTGCTGGGCAGCCCCTTCCGGGGGCAAGTCATTCTTGCTAAACGAGATCCGGTTGACTTCAAAAAATTGTTTTGCCATTCTTTCCATTTGCTCAACTGTGGTGTTGGCCAAAACGTATGCTTCGTTAAGGGTTTTGATCAGAATTTTTCTGATGTTCGTTTGAATTTACCAGCAAGGATAGAAGTGAGGCCTGAGTGGGGGACTTTCTGCGCTCCTCGATTATGGCGTATTCAGCGGTTTTCATATTCTTGAAGAATTCTTCTGCCTCTCCGGCATTGATCGGCCTTTTAGGCGGAAAGTGTTTCAGCTTGCTTTTGTTTAGTTCTTCCAGGTCGAGGTATTTCTCTGATGAGTTTATATCGCCTGTTTCCCCAGTAATTTCTTTCCCTTTGTACGTCACCACCGTCCTATGGTAATTCCAGGGAACGGCAGTAGTATTCTTCATGGGAGTTTGCAACGCGCGGCTAATAACCACGGGCTCATTCAGCCTTGGTGAATTTATTTTCCCCCGCGCCACATACGTCCCTTTCGGCACGTACATTTTTGGGCCATTCATTATTGCCTTGTTTGGGTGCCGCCTTGGGCTTTCTTTCCACATCTTCGATGGCGATGATGGCCTTTAGAGCTGGATCGAAATCCTGGTCCTCAAAAATCATGCCGATGACGGGCCCATGATTTTGAGTGGGCAGTGGATTGTTCGTCACATTGGGAGCTTCTTCGTCCCTTAACACCACTTTATTTTGTTCTATAAGGCTTTTCACGGCCCTTTTGAGGGTCCAACACTCCTCCGTGTCATGCCCTCCTGCTCCGGAATGGTAGACACAATTGGTTCCCGGTTTGTATGATGCTGATGTTGGGTTTTGCCTGGTCAGAGGTACGGGTTGTAGAAGCCCCATCTGAACTAATTTCGGAAAGAGGCTTGAATACGGCTCCCCGATAGGAGTGAAGTTGGGTTTCCTTGGTGGTTCACGGGGGTAGGTGTTGTACGGGTAGTTTTAGGGAGGGCGTGGATTATATGGAGCTAGGGGAGGATGATTGTTTCTCGGAGGTGGAGCTCTATTCTGATTGTATTGTTGTTACAGCCTGGGATGTGGTTGAGCGTTCATTACCTCATAGGGAAGAGGGGACGTAGCATAAGCTGCGTCTTGGTGAGGATAGTAATATTGAGAAGCTTTGGGAAATGGGCGTGGGTATTGTCAAGGTTTCCTGACATCGGAAACCATCATGGCCCCTTCTTCTTTATTTTTCTGTTGGCTGCACTCCTGGATCTGCTTTGGATGGCCTGGGAGGTTGCTCTTATGGAAGATTGGCTCAGGATACGACCGGTTTTTAGACCATTCTCCACCATTTCTCCAATTTTGATTGCTTCCGCAAATGGTTTGCCCATGGCGGACATCATATTTTTTTGAAGTAATTAGCTTCCTGTGCTTGTAGAAAGACGTTGACCATTTCAACCTCATCCATCGGAGGTTTGACCCTGGAGGCCTGCTCGCGCCATTTGATGGCGTACTCTCTGAAACTCTCTTAGGGTTTCTTTTTGAGATTGGATATTGAGTTTCTATCGAGAACGATGTCAACATTGTATTGGAATTGCCGGACAAAGTCCCGTGCTAGGTCATCCCATATGTGCCAGCGGGATATATCCTAGTCCATGTACCATTCTGATGCAATTACCGTCAAGCTTTCTCCAAAATATGCCATGAGAAATTCCTCTTTCCCACCTGCTCCCCGGAGCTGGTTGCAGTACCTTTTCAGATGAGCTATGGGTTCCCCATGTCCGTCATATTTTTCGAACTTGGGGGGTTTTAAACCCAAGAGGCAAGTGGACGTGCAGTAACATGCACAAATCTGCATAGGAGATGCTTTTTATCCCCCTCAGCCCCTGTATATTCTTGAGTCTCTGTTCAATACTCTTCATATTTCGAGTTATTTCTTCGTGCTCGAGGCTTTTCTTATCTTGTCCCAAAGTGACCTCATGCTGTGGTTGTTGGGGATATGCATTGGGAGTAACATGAGTGGTATCTAGATGGACGGACGGTGTTTGGAATGTGAATTCTGGCGGCTCGAAACTTGGTCCAGAGATAGTCGGTGGAGCCGTGGGAGAGATTGGTGGTGCGGTGAAGATGTTGGAAAACACACCAGAAAACAAGGCCTGGGGGCGAACCTCAGAAGGCCTTCCAGATAAGTGAGCCGACATAGTTGGATATCCAAACGGCGTGGCTGGGTAGCTTATGGGGATGTTGGATGTCCCGCCTGCCCTGGGAATTATCTCTGGGAAACCCGGGATGGTACTGGGTGGTTCCCTGGAATTGGACCATGCGTCCCACATTTCCAGAATGCGGCAACGCAGAGGTCCTGTTCTCTTCAGCTGTTGCCGACTCAGATGTTGGGATGGCTGGATTTGGGTCTTCCACGGAAGAGTTGACGATTGGCAAGTGACTTTCATACGTCATTTCTATGCTCCCTTTTGATCTAGTGAAGTAAGTATGGGAAGCCAGGTTACCGCAAAACCAACCACCTAAAAATACCTTTTAGATTGAACCAACAAAATGTTAGGTTGACGCATTTATCACATAGGCAATCGCACGTTTGGGGTATGCAATGCACCTGAGCAATTTAAATGCTTTTCTATATTTTTTTGCAACAGTTGTTTACTTCATCCCGGCTTTATTTCTGGGTTTTGAACTTTCCTTCCCTGTGTTATTGTTTCCGCTCTTTTATTCCTCGCTCGGTTTCTTTTCTTAGGGTTATGATCGAATCCTATGTGGGCTGCCTACGTATCACAGCGCCGCATGAATTAGATCATCACGTAGTTCATGCGGAAAAACCGAAGGAAAGAAATACATATTTTTTCTAAAAGTTTCATTCTAAACTTTTCATTCATTAAATAAAACACTTCTGATTACAGAAAACTTGTAGCCCACTTTTGGAATTTCAAACTTTGCAAAACAGACTCGACACATATTTCCTAAAAATATAAAAACTACTGTGGACTGAGACATAACTAAAACTAGAAAATGAAATACAGACTCGAAAAACATCAAAAATACATCAGTGCTTCCGTTGCTCCAAGGGCCGGTAGGGCATCATTCGGCCTTGCCACGGGCCTGCGTGCTATGTCTTGTTGGAGGCGGTAAAGGTCGCCCATTATCTTGTGGACGAAGATCATAACCGCTGAGAAGAAGGTGGTCCGAGTCCTCTCTTCGCATTCCTGGCATTTGGTGACGATGTAGTCAGCTATCTCTCGGACCCTTCGCCTGATGATACCTTATTCCTGGAGTAAGCGCCCGATCTGTTGAGACCTAGCCTCTAGAACTTGGGCGTCCTTATGATTCTTTTCTTTCAATTGTTGCAAGCCTTCCTCCAACTGAGCCATCGTGGTATAGCATTGTTCCCTGTATGCCTTGAACCTTTTTTCCTGTTTGGCCATTTCGTTCTTGAGGACGGCCAGCTTTTCCTTCAAGCCTATGACTTCTTGGTCATATTTCCTTTTTAGTCTCTGGACAAACTCTGTTCTTTCCTCTGCACTTCTTGCTAATCTTTCCCGAACTCCGACCAGTTCTTCTTCAGCTTTGTCTAGATCATTTCCATAGTTGCACACTTTATGCCTCAGACTGTTGATAAACCTTTCATCAGTTCTGCTTCTCTCTCGGTTCTCAACAGCTGTTTTTAATTCCTGTATCTGGGCCCGGAGAACTTCATTTTCTTGGGTTAACCTATTTTTCTCCCCTTCAATTGTGGCAGTATGTAGAATGTTTTCAAATTTGATTTCCCTGACCTGGGCTTCCAACTTGCTTATGGTAGCTTGGTAGCTGTTTTCCTTTTCTAACCAAGCCCAATGCTCTTGTGTTTGCTCGGTGAATTGTTGCACATGGGGTCTCTTTGCGGGTCGTTCTTGATCTTGATGCTCCCTGCCTCTTATGACATACCAAGAAGTGTAGGCGGGCTCCACTTCCCCTTTAGATAAATTTCTCACCCGAGTTTGAGGTTCTAAAAACCTGCACTCGTTCCAGATTTGACGGACCCTGCCTTCAGGAAATGCAGCTCTTGAGCATAACTCAATGGCTTGTTGGCTTAAGTCCTCGTCATGGGGAACACCTTGTTGTCTCCCCAACTGGCGTAAGACCCGGTGTGGGGCATATGGCTGAATGCTTCGCAGGNCCGTGCCCTCAGGAAATTTATGGCCCTTTACCCGAGTACCATGTTCCTCGATGCAATTCAACCCGGTTAAGCCGTAGTTCATGTAGCCTGGGCGGCGACAAAGGTGCTCGATCAACCAGATTTGTAGAAGCAGGTTGCACCCCTCAAAGAACTTTCCCCCAGATTGGCAAACTGTCAGGGCACGGTAAATCTCGGCTAAGACCATCGGTATAAGTATGCCATTGGATTTCTTCATCATGAAATCTGCCATTCCCACAAGCCCGATATCTATGCATCCGTCACTTCTTGGGCAAATCAAGGTGCCCAAGAATGCTACCACAAAAGCTAGCCCCCGGCGGGCTTCCCATTTAGCATGATCTTTGTGAGTTAGACCAGTGTTGTCAGCCTCATAACCTCGGGGATCTCCATAACGTCTGTAAAGAAAATAGAAAGTGCAGAAACCTTCGGACAGGTGTGGGTCTTGGACGTCCCGACTAATGTTCAACAGATCCAAAAACTTATGTGGAGTCACCGCCCTGGGTGCCACTGGGTACCGACTTCTAAGATTGTCATTGAGACCANTGAAAAGTGGAACACGTTGTGGGCGGGATCCCAAAACGGTACTAGAGCCTCGACGATGTCCAACCTCGACTTGATTTTTAGAAGACCAGTAAGTCCGCCTAAAGCTTTCATAATAGACTTTCTACTAGCTTCCCCCAAGTCGTTCCACCACAGATGGAGTCCTAGAGGGGTTTCCTCGACTGCCCTGAAGGGAATGTTTTCAACTGTATTCATCTTGCACATTCGTTTTTGATTAAAACCACAAAATTTTTGAAAAGTTTTATTTTTTGCACATGGGTTTTGTAATGGACCATTTTTGCGAATACGGCCCTTCGATACTTCGGGTAGGAAGTTTTTAAGGCTGTGTTTGCAAATTGGGTCGAAATTTAAAGACAAACCACAGGCGGCCACTTTTGCAAAACCGGCCTTCCGATGCCCCACTTGGGCAATCAGGCTATAATGGCGTCACCTAATTTTATTTTGAAAAATAGAGTTGGACCCGATGAGGGTTGCCTACGTATCCCACACCAGTGAGAATCAAACGATGCGTAGTTCGGGAAAATCCTGACTGATTAAAAATATACACCCACTCATTTTGCTTTGTACTATTATTTTTCAGAAATTTTGGCAGAGTTTCGGGATAAATACGAGGATTTTCAAAACAGGGTGAATTTTCTATTCTACCTCACTCTTGGTTTTTTTGTTCTTTTTTTTTTATTATTTTAGTCGGTCAATACACAAGCTGAAACAAATAAATGCATATGTAGAAGGTAAGATGCATCAGGGTGGTCTTTTATTTTTGGGGTACACCTGTCCTAGACGGACCCAACCCTTGTGTTGAGTCCCCTAAGTCAAATGCACATGATGCAAATAATCGTTCCTACTAGGGATCCAACATGAGGCTATGTTATACTAAGTTTAAATCCTGGGGTTTTGTTCTAGACCAGGCTTACCCGAGTGGACAGCTCGAGCCGGGGGGGGCAGCGTACCGGGAATACAGAAGCTTCACCAGCTTTGCAACTTGTCCGTACCTCGTTCTAAAATTTGGATATGACTCTAACAGAAAGAAGTCACACGAAGTGTACACTTCCCAGATGATTTATAAGACTCAGAGAGAATAGGGCTTTCGACACAGTTTACATCCAATTAAGATAATATCAAAGCGGTAAAAAGCGGCATTTAGCACATTAGGTTTAAACATGTAAAAATCAGGTAATTATGAAAGCCAAATATAACAGCTATTCTAAGCTCGAATTCTTGAAACCTGAACCAGAGATTCTGGGTTCGATTTCCCCAGCAGAGTCGCCAGAGCTGTCACACCTCCTTTTTCCTCCAGTAAGGTTGGATAGGGGAGTTTTTCCAATTTAAGTGACATTATTCGATTTTTGGATTATTTATTAATTTCAGAGTCGCCACCCGGATTTTTACGGTGTTCCGGGACACCATTTTATTTTTTTTAATCCCAAATCGAGGAAATTTTGACTCTGTGTTAAATTGTCTGCAAACTAGAAATCCTGATAAGGAATTCTGTTAACCCGGGAGAATGTGTTAGGCACTCCCAAATCCCATGGTTCTAGCACGGTCTCTTAACTATTGATATTTGGCCTAATTATTCGATTACTTACGTATTTTAAACCTGTTGTGCTTTTTAGCCTTTTTAAAACCGCTTATAAATATTTATGAAATTATCTTGAAACAAGGCACGATGGCGTGCACTTGTTTGTTTTTGGACATATTATAACTACGCCACATGAAATGCAACCGCAATTACAATATCTAATTTTTATTATAATTTGAAGTTGAAGACGGGGACATGAGTTGCCGCACCCGAGTGTAGATTACATAGTCAAGACTATGGTCATGACGGTTTTATAGTGCCTATTTGAGGCGATGTTTGATTATTCTTTATGTTTTCTATTTGATGGAGCATTTTGGTTTTAAGATTAATTAAGACGTTTTTGGATTTATTTTAGACAAGTCACGATGGCGTGCACTTATTTTTTTTGAACACATGTCAAACACGTCACATGAAATGCACCCGTGATTTCTATGTGCGTTTTTATTAGTTGTTTGGAGTTGAGGATCGGGGGGCATGAGTTGCCACTCCCGAATGTACTTTAAGGTAATTCTTGAGGTAACGATCGATTCTTTATCAAGTTTTGAACCAAAAGTATCATCTTACCTATAATATCATCTGAAAATGGTGGACATTAGTCTAAAGACAGCGTTTTATGGGCTATGGCCTGATTTAGCCCCGTTTGTAACACCTTGGGCCATCATAATTGTGACTATTTTTTGCAAGAGGAGTACTAGTTAGGAAATTCGGTTCTCCATAAAATCTTAAAGGTTTTTGCATTCTAATATTCTAAATGGTATCAAATATGTTCATTAAGAAACACATCATATATACGCAAACATATATAACACATTATCTACTGATTTTCTGCTTTGAATTTGTAAGCTAGAATCACTTTATTTCCTAGGCCTTTGTAATTTCTGAAATAACATAAACACAGGCACATTATTTATAATAACCTAGTCCCGTGTTTCTAAAACTCGAACGTATTCGAAGTGTTCCCATCTTGATTTTCAGAAAATATTTTCGAGATACGAAATGAACTGGAAATAATCTTACTAATTTCTACTTGTATTGAAAACGATTGATTTTTGAAACAACTGCTTTCTAAAAAAAATCCAGTAAAAATTCATTCAAAGTTTCATGCAGGCTGATTGAAGAAAATACAAGTTCTTCTTTTGATTAAACACCTATCAGCACTGTATTACTTCTTATATTAGGACTAGATTAGAAATTTCCAGGGATTACCTTAGAGATCAGCATGAACATTATATATTAAAAGGGCTGAAAATGGATATACAGTCTCATCTTAGATTACAAAGTCCCAGAATGCAGAAATGAATAATTTAAGTTTTTCTTTTTACAGAAATAAAAAATACAACTCCTGTAAGAATACAGTTTTGAATATTAAAGAAGGAGCTAAAGAAAAATCCTAATGGGATGCTCCTCATCCAGATACTTTGCACTTGTAGCTCTTCTTTTGTAGTTGCTAATCATCTCAATATATATGTATAATGCATCTATTAGAGTAAATCTGACCATGAGGGGGGTCAGACTTAGCTCTATTGATGTGAGATTTTATAATACCAAAGAAGGAAATTTTGTGCCTTTGCTGAAAGGAATCTAACCATGGAAAGGGTCTGATTCATTCTAATGATGCCACCCTTTTTGACCCTTACAGTCATATCCATATGTTATGCAACAAATTTTAGCAAGTATTTATTCAAATACTTTGACTACTATGGGCATTTTGAAGAGTGAATCCGACTATTTTGTGATTTCGGATTCACTTTCTTAGGGCTCCTCCTCATTACAAACTTATATCCTTGAATGATAATTTTCAGCAAGCTATACTATTGTTTATGCACTATTAATGGGGTGAATTTGACTATTAGGAAGTCAGATTCATCTATCCTAGGGCTAACTTAACATAATTCTAAACCATATAGAGACTTGCTTATTTAGGCATTTTAGAGGATGAACCTAACTATTCAGAGGTTCAGATTCCTCAACTCTAATGCCCTTTTAACTACATACCTTGCACCCTTTTGAGGGTGAATTCCAGCCATTTATACTACTGTTTTGTGCACTACTGTGAGGTGAATTTGACCATTGAAAGGTCAAATTCATCTACCCTAGTGCAATTTATCTTTCTAACATGCTAAACACATATGAAATTACCACCTAGCTATCAAACGTTAAGCTTATTAACAGAAACTCAGCACATAACAAAGCAGATTCCAAGAGTTGCATGCATACACTCAGATAATGATAATCTTACTTCAGTTTCTACATTAAGAATGGAGGAGAAGAAGATTCAGATTCACATATTCTTGAAGAAAACACAACATGAACCAACAAGTTTAAAACAAGGTCTGAATTCAATAATTTTGTATAAAGTTCACTGTTACATACCTTTAAAGAAAAAGAAAAGCCAGCAAGAGACTTGACCAAACAAAGGTCAAGTATGAACAGCAAGCAGCAAGAAAGAATAGAAATCAGCAACAGCAACAACAACAGAAAACCAGAGAGAACCAGTACTCAGCAATAACCAAACCCAGAAATCTTGAGTAGAAATACTTAGGACTCCCAGCAATCAGACTCCAACACAGAAAAAAACCCAAAGGAACTAAGAACCAATTCCTCTAAAAGAAATCATATTTTTCTTTTCTAATAATAACTTTCTTTTTTGAATGAGAAGTATTTTGTATTTCAGTAGCTCAGAGAGTGTCCAAAAAAATGTGTAACCCCCTCCATCTCTAGAAAGAGGGTCTATTTATAGGATATTTGGGAATGGGATATTCTTTTGAATATTCCATATCCAAAGCTGAAAAACAGCACTAAATAGTACATAGGGCAGTTGTCAACCCTATCTTTGGGTGCCCCTATTCTAGAACTTTCTTACTCATTAAAAGACCTTTTTACCCTTGCAAATCTGATTTCCTAAACTGAGTTACCTAATGTACCCCTTGGAGTCCCTGAATTTACCATTGGGTAATCAAGGTTAAACTCACTTGGGTTATTATTTAACTCTAGTTACCTAAACCTAGTCAGGTTCCTTAGTTAACTAGGACTGATAAGTATTATTAGCTTGATGCTAGTTTACTTGGCTTAATTAAAACTAATCTTGATTCTTTAAGCTTTGGTGAATTATTTTAGATTTAAACCTAATTGTTATTAACTCAAATTGAGTCATTATACTTAATCAACCTAATTGAGTGATCAACGCAATTAACCATTAGTGAAGGCTGCAATTAACTAACTCTTAGCTTAGTATATAATTAGCTTATTAAGAGTTGACTAATTGAGATGATTAACTCACTAATCAATCTTTGATTTTAGGTGAGCTATTTTCAGGTTCTAGGTTAGTTAGTTTAGGTCCTTAGAGTTAGTTTCCAATTATACTGTTAGTTATCTTAGTTTCAAGGGTATACCTAATCAAACTAATTAATAGTTAACTAATCAAACTACTAAATCAAAGATGAGTTGAGGCGAAATCAATTCAACAATAAACTAAAAATCAGAAAACAGGTTAGGGGGTCGAACAGCTGAGCATGATATACAAAGAAAAACTAAACATGGTCAATCAACTGATGTAAGCACATGAAAAACTCATAAATCATCAAAACATGAACTATATCATTCCAATATCCAAACATGGTTCAATTAACCTAAGCATGCATGTGTGAACCAAGTCTAAACTAAGAACATGTTTTAAAATATATTTTAGGGCTTCGAACTAATCAAGCATGAACAGGTAAAAGAAAGTAATCAAAACAGTGATAAAGTCAGAAGTAAACAGTCACATAAAGAAGAAAAGAAAACTGATTAAACTACGCCAATTCATGCTTTAAAAAAACACGAAACACATAGAAAGGAGAGGGGGGTTACCCGTAAAAGAAAGGTTTGGCCGGCAAAAAATGAAATAGTCGGACCTTGGCCGGACTCCGGAGGGTTTGAAAATGAGTCAAACCCAGATGAATCAATTTCTCTTATCAAGAGCAACTGACTCATGTAGGTCTGAACCGTTGAATCGTTTGAAGTCGACCGTTGTAGCATTTTAGGTTTTTTCAGATTCTTAGATCTAAAATTGGGTGATTTTGGTAGGATTTTGGGGAAACTGATGGTGGGATGGGGTTAAGGGTGAGGAGAGGGTAGTAGGGTGAAAGGTTGGGGTGGTTTGGAGTTGGTCCGCCACCGTTAGGCGAGTTCCGGTGGCGGGAACCTAGGGCAGCTAGGGTTTGGTCGAGGCAGAAGAGAGAGAGACGAAGGGGAGGGGAGGCGGCTAGGGTTTAGTGGGGGTTAGACTTTGATGGAAATGAGTGGGATGGTGAGTGTTTGGACATATATATAGTTAATGGATAATGAGTTCTCAACTGTTAGATCTGGAAAGATCAACGGTTGAGATCTTTCGATTTAATTTGAACGGTGTCGTTTTGGGTACTGCGGCCGGACCGGGTAGGAGGTTTATTGGGCTGGGTCGTTTGAGTGTATAGAGATAGGGATTGGGCCTGGGTATTTCTTGGCCCAGGTCCGATTTAATTCTCTTTTTAAACTAAACTAAACTAAACTAACTAATTAATTTAAATTAACTTAAAACTCCACAAAAATATATTAATTAATTCTAATTCAGTCTAATTAGAGATTGATTGGTAAATAAATTAAGGGTGAAACAATTAATTTTGACACTCATATATTTTAAAAGAAAAAATCAATTTTCACAATTTGTTCGGAAAAAATGACTAAATTTAGCAATTAGTTATTAAAACTACATTACATCAAATAATCATCATCTGTTTTGTTATTTTATTCAATTAATTACAAATAATGAATATATAATTCCTTGATAATAATGATGCGCCTAATTTCACAAGTTTAAATAATTTTAAAGGATGAATTATGAATATGCAATGCAAAATAAATTCACAATTAACACTAAAATTCAACAAAAATTTGTGAAATTAATTTATTTTATTGAATTTTGTAGGAGTATATGGTGGGTGAAAAATCACATGCTCATAATTCTCAACTTGGCAGCAAAAGAATGATGAACTCCACCTGTCAAGCACTTGGTAAAAATGTCAGCCAACTGGGAATTAGTAGAAACATGATGTAAAGAGATGAAACCATCGGCCAACTTGGTCCGGATGAAGTGACAATCAACCTCTATATGTTTGGTGCGTTCGTGAAAAACAGGGTTCTTAGCTATGTGAATGGCAGCTTGATTGTCACAGAAAACAGGAAGAGGAGTAGGGGCTTGTAAGCCCAAGTCAGACAACAAACGAACCAGCCAAGACAACTCAGCAACAACTTTGCTCATTGCTCTATATTCAGCCTCAGCGGAGGATAAAGAGACTACCTGTTGTTTCTTGGACTTCCAACTAATAAGGCTACCACCCAGGAACACACAAAACCCACTAACAGAATGACGAGAATCAGGGCATGTAGCCCAATCACTATCACAGTAGCCAATCAAAGAACAATCAGCAGAATCATTAAGAAATATACCAACATCAGAAGTCCCTTTTAAGTAGCGTAAGACATGTAAAGCAGCATCCATGTGAGGAACCCCAGGTGTTTGGAGGAACTGACTAAGATGTTGGACAGCAAAGCAAATGTCAGGGCGAGTATGGGTAAGAAAGTTAAGTTTCCCTATGAGGCTCCAATATGTGTCAGGTCTGGGCAGAGGGTTACCAACCTCAGCATGCAACTTAACATTCAAATCCAATGGGCATATTACAGAAGAGACATTAGTACACTCAAAATCAGCAAGCAAATCACAAATGAACTTTTGTTGATGCAAAAGAACACCAGAAGAGGTATAATGAATCTGAATACCCAAAAAATAACGGAGAAGACCAACATCCTTTATTCGAAATTCGTCATCCAGAAAACTTTTCAAGGCAGAAATTTCAAGCATATCATCCCTTGTTAGAATGATATCGTCTACATATATAGCGAGAAACACAATAGATTGAGGTGATTTCTTCATAAACAGGGAGTAATCATTCAAAGAATGGCTATAACCTCTAGAGCAAAGGGCATGAGACAATTTAGCATACCATTGGTGAGAGGCCTGACACAAACCATACAAAGATTTATTCAATTTACACACCAAAGTGTTAACAGAAGAGTCAGAATCAACAGTAAGTCCTTGAGGGAGTTTCATGTACACCTCTTCATCCAAATCACCGTGTAAAAAGGCATTATTGACATCCAACTGGAACAAAGACCATTTTTGTTTAACAGCATAGGCTATAAGACATCTAATAGTACAAATTTTGACAACAGGAGAAAATGTTTCATGAAAATCAATACCCTCTATTTGTGTATCTCCCCGTACGACTAACCTAGCTTTGTATCTTTCCACACTACCATCAACTTTATATTTGATATTGTACACCCATTTACAACCAATTGGCTTTTTACCTTTGGGTAGTTCCACAATATCCCAAGTCCTATTAGCTTCCAATGCCTCAAACTCTTTCCTCATGGCTTCCTGCCAAGCTGGATTGGCAGCAACTTGAGCATAAGAGTGTGGCTCAACTGCTGCATGTTGAGCAACAGAAGTGGAGGCAGTAGAGGTGCAAGAAATAGAAGGAGGAAGCTGAACTACATAATCTTGAAGATGAGAAGGAAGATGATGATTTCTAGAAGATTTTCTAACTACAGGAAGAGGTGAATTGGAAGTAGGAGAAGAAGTGACAGATGGAAGTGGGATGGAATAAGAAGGAGAAGGAGGAGGATCAGAGGAAAAACTAGAGGTAGATTCATTAAGATAAGGAGGAAACCCAAGAGGAAAATGAGAGGAAGGAGAGGAAAAGTAAAGTAATTAAGATGGAGGGGAAAAATAGACTCATGAAAGAGGACATCTCTGGAGACAAAAACAGACTTGTTCTTAAGATTTTAAAGCTTGTAGCCTTTTTTTCCAAAAGGGTAACCAATAAATACACAAGGGACAGCCCTAGGTTGAAATTTATCCCTATGACACTTGGGCACACTTGCATAACAAAGGCAACCAAAAGTTTTTTAATGACTATAAGAGGGTTCTTTGCCATAAAGGATTTCAAATGGGGTTTTGTGAGATAAAATAGAGGAAGGGAATCTATTTATAAGATAAGTGGTTGTTAAAACACAACCCGCCCCCCTCAGAATTTTGTTGGAAGTTTGGATTGGAACAATAGAGCTCTTGATATTTCTAGCAAGTGTCTATGTTTTTGCTCAACAGCCCCATTCTGTTATGGTGTATGAGGGCATGTAGTTTGGTGCAAGATCCCATTATCAGAAAAAAAAATTGGCACGCTAAGTTTGAAGAACCAAGCTCCAAAGAATTATCACTTTTGATTGTTTGAACAGAGAGATTAAATTGTGTTTTGACCATGGCAACAAAAGCTTTAAGTAAAGTAAAAACATTGCTCTTGGAACTCATTAAATGTGTCCAATTTGCCCTATTAAATTCATCTACAATTGTCAAAAAATATTTAGCACCAGAATAATTTTGAGTATAATAAGGCCCCCATGTATCAATGTGAATGAGTTGAAACAGAGAAGTAGAGTTGGATGTACTATCGAGAAAAGGAAATCTAGCTTGTCTAGCCAAAGGGAAAATAGAACAAATAAAAGTTTGTTTAGAAGACAAATCAGAAGAAATAGAAGGTAGACACTTCAATTTTGCAAAAGGAAGATGTCCCATTCTATTATGCCAAATCATATCAAAAGTATTCACATGTTGTACAGAATGAACAGAGGAAACAGAAGTATTCAAAGATGAGCTAGATACATTCTGCACAGTATTATTCAAAACAGAACCAGAAGGGCATGAACTGGGAAGGTGATGAAGTTTGTATAGCCCTTGGTCCAGTCTACCAAGAACCAGAAGCTTCTTCCTGGAAAGGTCCTGTATCAAACAAGAACAATAAGTAAAAATGACTATGCTATAAAACTGTTGAATCGGCCTATGCACAGAGATGAGATTATACTTGAAAGTAGGTATGTAAAGCACTTTGTGCAAGACAAATGAAGAATTTATAGGGAGTGACCCCGTGCATGTGACTTTTACTTTGTATCCATTAGGTAGACTGACTAAGTCGGGAACAGGAAGTGGAGTAATATCAAAAAGAAGTTCTTTAGCAGAATTCATGTGATCAGTTGCTCCAGAATCTACTATCCAAACACTTCTAGCTACACTAGTTAACATGCAAGCAGAATAAGCAGCAACACCATTAAGCTCAGGTAAAGAAAAATTACTACCAGCAAAGTTAGCAGACCCCTCAAAGTGAGGTTGAGGATTGGAATCAACAAGACTGGATTGTTGCAGCAAACTCAAGAGTTGGGAATACTGATCCATGGTAGGACCAGGTATGCCAGAAGCTGGACCATTGAAACCAGATGTTGTAGGAGAATTAGAATTTTCAGAAGACTCAACATTTGCAGCAGTCCCAATCCTCTTTCCCTAAATCCAATCAGTTTATAACACTTATCAATTATATGACCACTCTTTTTGTTGTACTTGCAGAATAAGTCTTTGTTCTGATTAGGAACCAGCCTCTGATTAAATGAGTCAAAATTGAAATTTTGAGTGTACTGCCTTTGGGGCTGAAGATGAGGAGGAAACCTAGTAGGTGGAGTTGTATTTGCACTGAAAGATGCTAGGTCAAGTGTGAAATGAGTATTGAGAGCCACTTGTCTCTGCTTTTCATCTTGAAGAAGAATGTTATATACATTATCAAGTGAAGGAAGTGGATTCATCATGAGGATATTGCTTCTGACAGTTATGTAAGTTTCATTCAGTCCCATTAAGAATTGGTGAACTTTATTCTCTTCATCTTCCCTTAACAAACCCTCTTTCGCAGCACAAGTGCATGTATTTGCATGACTTGAACCCATAGCCCCTAATTCATCCCATAATTTTTTTAACTAGTTGAAATAAGAAGCTAGATCAAGGGGTTCCCTGACATGTGGAAGCCAATTCTTTTTTAATTTCAAATTTTTTTGTTCCATTAATAGTTCCATACCTATTGTTCAACTGTTTCCAAATGCTTTCAGCAGTGTCGGAATATTGGACACTCTCAGCAATCTCAGGTGTGAGTGAGCTGGTTAGCTAGGATATAACCATGTTGTTACACTTGTCCCACTGTTTAGACTCAAGGGAACCAGCAGCCAGCTTAGGAAAACTACCATCGATGAATGCAATTTTATTCCTAGCCTACAAGGATACAATAATGCTCCTTCTCCACCCACAAAAACCACAACCAGAAAAAGGAACAACAACTAAGGACATCCTAGGTATATCAAATGAATGAAGGAATAATGGACTAGAAGTACGTGGTGTGAATTCAAAATCAGCAGTAGTACTACTAGACCCGTTAGCCATGACACAAACTAGACAGAGAAACACCAACAAATCAATACAATCAGCAAAATCAACAGAAATATACCACAGAACCTCAACCAACAGTGTTCAATAACCACCAGAAAGAGTATAGGAGATAAAACATGTTTACCAGCCTTCTTCGCAATCGGAGAAGAACGGCCTTAAAAAACAAATGCACGGCGTCACTGAAGGTAGAGTCACAAACCCTAGTTTCAAACCTTATCCCAAAACCGGAGAAATTCGACAAAGATACACCAACAACTCAACAAAATAGGAAAACAATTGCTGTAAAACCAACAATATTCGCCGGAAACTGGAAAAAAATCGCCGAAGTGGATGAATTCCGACGAAAATCAAACTTGAACGGATTTGAACGAGTCTACCATTGACCGACTCGAGAGATGAAGATCTACAATATTCCGGGCTCTGATACCATGTAAATTTTTTATTTGTATGAGAAATCAAAGAAGAAATATCCTAATAGGACTAAGAGAAAAGAGAGCAAAAGCCTCTGACTTTATTCGTTCTTTCGTATATAATGAATTGTCTTACCACTGAAAGTTCTAGAGATTATATTTATATACAGGGGTAAAAACATAAAGAACTAATGCTAATTATCTGGGCCGACCTGGCAGAGTTTGGACTGCTAAGAAATATGGGCTGCTAAGCCCAATACAAATAAATACATATGAACACTTCTTTATGCATACACTATGTAACTCCGACAGAACTATTGTCACAATAAATGACCACAGGTTCCTCCTTCATAAAATAGAGCTCTTGAAGAATTTATTTTAACCAAACTTCTTGGCAGGCACATGAAGCTGCCACAACAAATTCAGCTTCAATGGTTGACAAAGTGACTATTGGCTTCTTTTTTGATGACCATGAAACAGCCCCCGAACCAAGCACAAAAACATAGCCCAAAGTACTTTTTCTAACATCTTGATCTCTAGCATAATCACTATTTGTTAATCATATCCGACTGGACTTTTCACCTTTCTTATAAAACAAACCAAATTCAATTGTACCTTTCAAGTATCGAAGAATCTGCTTGGCAGCTATAAGATGTATCTCCCTTGGATTTTCCATGTATATGCTAATGAGACTCACAACATGCATATCGGGTCTTGTCGCTGTCAAGTACATCAAACTTCCCACAATTTGTTTCTAGAACGTATTGTCCACTTTTTTTCCTCCACGATTTTAGTAAGCTTCAGTCCAAATTCCACAGGTGTCTTCACACCGTTTCAATCTGTCATTTGAAATCTATCCAATATATACCAAATATATTTATTTTGGGATACGAAAATTTCACTCGCAGATTGAATAACTTCAATTCCCAAAAAATAGCACATTAGCCCCAAGTCAGACATACCAAACTCAACCATCATAGACTTCTTGAAATTTTCAAACATGGCAACATCATTTCCGGTGAATATAAGATCGTCCACGTAAAAGGCACGCAGTGAGTATTTTTTCTCCATCTTCACTTTTAACAAATAGTGTATGGTCATAAGAGCATTTTTAAAACCTTCCTTCAAAAAATAAGCATCAGTGCTACATTATGCTTTAACTTATAAACTTTATGTTCAAATCCATATTTCACATAACCAGGACGTTGATCACTAAATACATGTTTTTTCAAGTCTTCGTGCGGAAATGCCGACTTTACATCCAATTGGTAAATTGGCCATGACTTCTCTGATGCCAAAGCAATCAACAATCTGATTGTATCAAGCCTTGCAGCTGGAGAAAAAACCTCACTGTAATCAATTCCGAACTCTTGTATGTAACCTTTAGCTTCCAAGCAAGCCTTGTACTTGTCAAGTTTACTATTTTCCTTCAATTTTTTCTTGTATACCCAGTTGACAACAATTGTGTTATGACCATCTCCTTGAGTTGTTTGCAGATCTGCTGATGATACTTGTACTTCTTCCACAGACTGCTCTTTCTTGTCATCACTATCAAAATCTGTTGGAATACTTTGTTGAGTATTCTTTTCATTCTAGGGCTATTTTCTTTCTTCGTCAAAGACAACTCCATGATTAATGATGATTTTCTTAGTGCTAGGATTATAAAGCTTGTAAGCTTTTGATTGACTGCTAAAACCAAGAAAAATATATTTTTCTCCTTTATCATCAAGTTTACTCCTTCTTTGATCTGGAATATGAGCAAAAGCTATGCAACTAAAAATCCTAAAATGATCAACAGTATTGGTTTGTGCTCGCTCCAAGCTTCTTCAGGAGTAATATTTAAACAACAAGTGTGGAACTTCTGTTTAATATATGAACACTCCAGTTTACTGCTTCGGGCCAAAAGCTTTTTGGAACACATCTTTTTGAGAAGAGGCTTCGCACCATATTTAATATAGTACAATTCTTCCTTTCACAAACACCATTTTGCTGCGGTGTGTATGTTGTAGTGAGCTGCCTCTTAATTCTATGTGTCTCAGAAAATTTTGCAAATTCATGTGAGTTGTATTCTCCACAACGATCAGTGGGAAGAACCTTAATTGACATACCAATCTCTTTTTCAACAAGCAATTTAAATTTCTTAAAGGCTAGGAAAGCTTTAGATTTTTGTTCCAAAAGATAAGCCCATATTTTTCGACTGATGAAATCATCAATGAAAGTAATCAGATATCTTTTACCTCCATTTGAAGTGTGATTTATCTGCCCGCAAATATCAGAATGAACAATCTCCAACCTCTTCTTAGCTCTACATGATTTTTCTTGTGGAAATTGATTGCGATGTTGTTTTCTAACAACACATTCCTCACAGATTTGAGAGGGAGCAGTAATTTGAGGAAGACACGTGACCATGTTCTTCTGTTGGAGTGTATTCAAACCTCAAAAACTCCAAAACTCAAGTGACCATAACGAAAAAGCCACAACCATGAGGGATTCTTTACTTCAGACATCAAACAGGATTCAATACTATTAATCTTTAGATGAAATAATCTGTTGGAACTCATTTGAATTACTTCAATAGCTCCTCTCACAAGGTCATGGATTTCACACTCACCCTTCTTAATTGTGATGACATAACCTTTCTCTTCCAACTGGCTAACACTCGGTAAGTTGCTTTTCAAATCAGGAACATATAACGCATTAGAGATTGTCTCGACAAAACCATTCTTGATTTTAATTTTGATGTCACCTTTCCCATTGCATCCACAGTAGAACAATCACCAAACTAACTTTAGAATGAAAGATTTCAACTAAATAAGAAAAGCAAGACTTACTTCCATTCATGTGATTACTGTAACCTGTATCCAAATACCAAACATCTCGCATGGGTTCCTTCCCTACTTGAATAGCCATCAACAAGGTCTCATCTTCCTTGTTCTCAGCAAAATTGGACTTTTCTTCCTTTTCGTTGTCATTAGGGAACCTAATATAACATTCAGATGCATAATGACCAACTTTATGGCATCTGTAGCACTCTACCTTGGATTCATCATGATCTCGATCTCTACCTTTGCCTTGAGACTGGTCATTGTTGGCTTTGAAATTCCTGTTGGAATCTCCACCTACATTTCGGCCTCCATGATCTCCTCTTACTCTGTCGTGACCTCTACCTCTACCCCTTCCTCTAGAACTGGAAGAAGAAATAAAAGTAGAAGCCTTCGAAGCCTTCTCTTCGGAAGTTTGCGGTTCATCTTCTGATCATGTACCAACAAGGAGCTTTGTAATTCATGTAGAGAAAGTGCATCGATATCTTTTGACTCCTCAATAGAGCAAACGAGATAATCATACTTTGGTCTGAGCGAATGCAATATCTTTTCCTCTATTGTTACATCCCCCATCTCTCACCATGAAATTGCATTTTGTTGCATATCTCCATGGTTCTAGCACAATAGCTAGTGACAGATTCTCCTTCCTTCATCTGCAAAGTTTCGAAGTCCCTTCTCAAGGCTTGAAGTTGTACTCGTTTCACTCTTATAGAGCTTTGATACTTTTTCTTCATGGAATCCCATATATCCTTGGAAGTTTCTTTGCAAAGAATATTTTCCAAGATGAGACATTCAATAGTCTGAAATAGATAATTTTTTGCCTTTAAATATTTCAGCTTTCTTGCTTCATACTCTGTCTTTTGAGCATGCGTCAAAGTTCCCCTATTGTTGGTGCTTTAACGCCATCCTCAACAATTGTCCACTACTCTTTTGACCATAAAAAAATCTCCATCAGTAAACTCCAATGGTCATAGAGACCATCAAAACGGGGAATAACTGCTTGCAAAAAATTTCTTTATGAAGCCATAGGTGAAGAACAGAATTTTAGATAAACTCTCCCGCACAGGTGTTTCGCTCTTTTCTGGATCTAACTTGCTTCTGATACCACTATTAAAAAAAGGAATAAATAAGTGAGGTGATGTCACTGCATAAAGCAATGGGAATTCTGCTGGAACAAAGTAAAAATAGAATTTCAAAGAACAGGGAAAGCTATATTATGTCTAATGAGCTACTGCTCACTTGGTTTATTTATTCAACATCATCAGCCATTTTATAGGAAATTACAACAACTAGAAAAGCATAAAAATAGGAACTACTTACTAAACTCTAGGTAACAGAAATCAAATCTCCTAAATATTAGGTAAACAAATCAAAACAACTAACATAATCTTTGACTTATTCTACTTTTTTTTGGTAGAAAGACGAAGTGTATCATTCATTAGCAAGCATAACTACATAAGGATGATTCCCCAGGGGGTTGTCAGTATTCTAACTATCATAGCTAGTAGTACTAGTAGACATTAGGATTGCCAAGTTCAGCTAGTCTATGTAGTATATTTATAGAAACAAGTCTAGTAGTAGTTGCACCAATTTTGTCATCACAGAGTAGCTTCAAAAACTTTGTAGGTGGATGGTGCAAGGTTGTCAAGAAGTTGATGTTTGGTTGCTTTGATCCTTCAGTCGCCAAAAGTGAGCCACCTTGTTACCTTCACAGAAGTTATGCCGGATCATCGGCTTCCCCAGTGTCTTCGGTAATGGCCTGCACTCGTTTATAATGTTAGCATAAATGGAACAGTTATTTTGATCAATTAGGTAAAGTATATTAGTTTCGATTTCCAAGCCGGGGAGATTTGTGTCACACGCAAATTGTAGACCCGATTTGAGGGCTGGTAATTCCATATGAGTACAAAAAGTTGCGCTATAGAATATTAGTTTCCGGTCTCCCTGATGGTTCCGAAAAATAGCACCAATACCATCTTTTTTGTATTTTCCTTTAAAAAATCCATCAATATTGAGCTTCAAGGCAGTGGTGTGGGGGGTACCACTTGACAGTGATAACTGAGGTTAGAGGATTTTGAAGTGTACAGTTGGAACAGTACTTATATTCATTGGAACGCGTCAAAACAGTATCAACGGAAAGGCTGTTCCAAAGATTGTCGAAGGAGTTATTATTTCTATTTAGCCACAAGTGCCAAATAGCAATATAACAACAGAAAAGGGCCTAAATTGCCCCTTTAGTATTCGCACATGTGCATGAATACCCTCCGTTAAATATTAAGTCCATCTCTGTCCCTACCGTTACCCAAACTGTGGTATTATTTCCCCCCTAGGCTAACTGGGCCGTTAGTTTAGCCTCCAGTCACCATTAATAGGTCTCAATTAACAAGTTTAACCATTTCTTACCAACCCCCACCCCTCTTTACCTACCCACCTCCTTTTATTTACTCCCCATCGTCTTTTTCCTTTCTTCTTCTTCTGCTTCTTATTCTTCTTCTTCTTCTTCTATGATTTCATTAATCTCAACTCAATTTTTTTTCCATCTCATAAAATTTGAAATAAATTTAGGTCTAGGGTAATTTGTCTATCGTCTTCAACATCTCTACCCATAAAGAAAATGTCTGAGTGTTCTAGTGTCTCAACTGGGTTGAGGAGAAATTGTTATTGTGGAAGGCTGCTAGCAATTTCGTTGCTTGGACTCCGTTGAATGCTGGGAGACGATTTTCCAAGTGTTCAATGTCGGAGGTAAGTCTCAATTAATTTTGTGTGGAATAAGATTAGTTTATGGGTAAATGGGGATTTCGGGTTAATTCTTTGTGATATTTGGACAGGGAAAAAAATGTTCTTATTGGGAATGGGAGGATGACGAGCTTCCTCCTAGAATCGTAGAACTGATCTGCAAGTTAAAAAGGGAAAAAGATAGTCTTCGACATGAAAAGAATATTTTGCAGCGAAGGATGGTCGATCTTGAAAATTATGCCGTCAAAGGAATTGAGAAGGTGAAAGAAAATGATGAGTTGAAGAAGAAAGTTACAGATCTTGAAAATTTGCTGGCATTTGACGTTGGATTAATTCAAAAGTTGAAGGACAAAGTGTTCAAGCAATGTCTTGTCATGGGAATATCATGGTGTTGTTTTGTTGGTTTAATCTCAAGTTGGATACGGTAAAGTGATTGACATGGTGTTGTATGTTACTACTAGAAGATGTAATGTTTTGAACTTATATTGGGAATGTAGTTGTAATGTTTTGAACAACTTATCAGTCATTTTTCTCTGCACGCGAGTGAAAGGAATGTTTGAATGAGAATAGTTGGAACAACACAGAACCAAACAAAGGAATGTTTCTGGCTCTTAAGAATTATTACTCTAATACATTCCTCTTAACATAAGGAATGACAATTCTTGTATAAACACAGATTTCAACTTCTTATATCAAAACAAAAGAGAGAAGCAACCAAAGCATTTACGCCTATTACCATAAACATTTTCCTAAAAAATAATCTCACTTGTTCTCCAAACACTGGAAAATGAACCAGCAATTGATTTCTCACGAAAAACATTTTCAAAACACCTTCAGCTAATTCATTCAAAGTTGGATATGATAATTCACCATTACCAAAACATAATTGTTCTTAACCATCAGGAGCTTAACCAATGACAAAAACTAAGATGTAATCAACCAACTGATGGTTAAGACAAAAGAACTACCATAGAGTTTAAACATTCACAAAACAACCATTAACTACAAATTCAATTACTTAGAAACATCTGAATTAGCTGATGCTCCTTTTCCCTTTCTTCCCATCACCTTCAGTCTTTTTTTCGTTGCCTCTGTTTGCAACTGGTTGGATGTCATAGCTGCCCTCCCCTTCCAAGTGACCTTCTTTGGTGAGTAAGGCAAGTTGGTTGGAATTGATGTACCAGTGTGATCTCCTTTGAACTGAATCCTTCTTGTTCCAGTTGTACTTTGCCTATTCACTCTTTTTTGTAGCCTTGTTTGTGTCTCAGAAATAATCATTGGCCTCAATGGGGGGTCTTCTTCATTTCCAATCTCGGGACCATGTGCAGTAGAAGTTTGGGTGGAAAACACTGATTGCTGTGATTGTTGTGTGGCAGCTTGAAAGGCATCAGACTCTTCTTCACTATGAAATGCATCAGTCTCTTCACTGATTGTTGGGATTGAAGTTTGACTGCATATTGCTGCTCCTTTCCTCACTTGTGAGCACATTCCAAGATCCTAGATTGCCAATATTATATGTCAAATACAATAATGTAACTGAAAGTAAATAATAATTATGAAATGCTTTACCTTGTCACATTCTCTTGCATTGTGGTTTGTTTCACCACATTTACTACAAGTAATCTGACCTCCCTTCCTTGAAATATCCCATATTCCCTTTCTTTTTCTTGCCTCATCAGGTTCCCTGTTTCTTTTAACCTTTGGCCTCCCAGCAGACTTGACAAGATCAAGTGGTTCCATGGCTTGTGTAGGAGTAACTTTTCGGAACTTTGAACCCCTCATAGGCTTCATCTTATGTTGATATGTTAGCAAGTAAGCATTCTTACTATACCATTCACTCATTTCTGTTAGAGGATCATCCTTCTTGTATATCAAAGCCCTTATTGTATGAGGGCAAGGAATACCAGACAAGTCCCAAAGTCTACAAGTACATCTCTTTTGTTCCAGATTGACTGTGTGTCTATCCTCACCTTATGACACATCATATTCGCTATTACCACAAAAAACCACCTTACAACGTTGACTTATTTGCCTATAATCACTAAAGAGTTTCATGCTTTGTGGACTGTAATCAACTGTCCAACTACTAACCTTATCTTCATTAGCAACCAACAAAAACATTACTTTTACCCTAATTTCTTCCAACATTTTAATGATAGGCTTGCTCCTAGCCTCCAGTATCCAAGCATAGAATGACTCTGTGAAATTGTTGTCTACCATCATGTTCTTACATTGAGTATCAAGGTAAGCTCTACACCAGGAAGTTGGTGGATAGTGCAACAGATCTTCTGCAGCATCCTTAGACAATTCTACCAATTTTGACAATTGATCTACAAACTCTTCCTCATAACTACTCCAGGCACACCACCACATTAGTTTTTTCATTTCACCACTTCTCTATTTTTTACACCAATTTGCTTCGATATGTCTCATACAATATCTGTGATGTGCTTCAGGAAGCACAGTCTTCACTGCATCTAACAGTCCCTATGATATCAAAGAACAGAATAAAAAAGTTAGAGAAATTCATAAAACAAGGATAACAACTAAAATTCATAATGCTATAATAATTATTACCTTCTGCATATCAGAAATAAATGTCACTCCAATACCATCTTTTTCTGTAGCATCTCCATAAACCAGGTCCATGTGCTACTTTTTTTTTTATCAACCACAACCCATGTCAATGGATAAAATTGGTCCATAGCATCTTGACCAATGGCAACCAACAATTGACCTGTAGCCCTTCCTTTCAAGAAAGTCCCATCTAACCCAATAAATGGCATCAAACCATTTTTCCAACCTTGCTTCAATGCATAAAAACAGATGTACATTCTAAGAAATTTTCTTTTTCCTGCCAACAATGCCTCTTTTGATATGTTTATGATAACATCACTTCCAGGATTACTATCCCTAATTTCTTGGGCATATGCCTCAAGCTTGTTGTAATCATCAACAAAGTTGCCCTCTAGTTTTTGCAAAGCCAATCTCTGAGCCCTCTTCAACTTCCATTTGGATACATTTAACATGTAATCATCCTCTAGTTCCCCTTTCATATCCTTCACCTTAAATTTTGGGTTGTTTTGGATTTTGTTTTTAAAGTAATGAGCCAATGTAGAAGCATCAGCTCTTTTATTCACAAAAGAATGATCACAAGTGTGGTTTGGATTTAAAGTCTTGATTTTAAACCCATGACTACCCCCATCTTTGGAAATAAGACAAACAAATGGGCAGCCATCTTGACATATATACCTGGATCTAGTTGTGTCACTTTTCTTAACTACCAAAGCTTTCTTATTAGCAACAGAATAGAAATTGATGACCTGTCTTGCTTCATGTATATCCTTAAAGGTCATACCTAAGTATAGATCCATATAATTTTCCAATTTTGTGCCTAGATTTTTCCTCCTCACGTGGTTAAGTATTTCAAGTTCCTCAGAATTATATTCATCATAGTCAGATGCACCAAACTGAAACAAATCATCACTTTCTTCACCCTCAGTAGCAACTTCTACTTGTACATCCTGATTTTCAGTATGTTCTATGATATTTAAAGCAACAGCAGTAAGATCAAGGTCATCCCTATCAACAACAAATAACTCTATAACCTTGAATTGAGAGGAAATGAGAAGCTGAAGTGCCCTAATTCCATTATCATTATCAACCACATAATACCTGCCGGATGGGCCTTTCACTAGAAGTTGTTTAACTTCATTAAACCCTAAATTGATGAACTCTTCACTAATGTCTCTAACAGACAACAAATCTGGCATAAAATCAGTCCATTTGTCGACCAAAGAACCATTATAAAGTAACTGAGGTGAAAGGACCCAATGACCCCCATAGTTGAAAATAATATCCACTTTATCAATCATCCTTGAAAGAAGCACATGCAAAAAAAGGGATAAACAAACATAGATAGACCGCATCAGCTATCGATAAATGACAAAAAAAAATGACTAAAAAAATCATAAAAGTAAGATACTAAATCGGGACCAACAAAAACCCAACATAACCATAAAAAGTCACAGCTTTACACAATAAACTGTCATTTTCACACAGATACTGTACCAGAAATTAAAAAAAAAACGGAAAAAAAAAAATCTTTTCAAGACCTTAGATGATTTCTGGAGAAAAAGGGGTTTAAAAATTAAAAACGAAATTATAAAATCTACTCATCTTGATGTTGCCATTGAATCTCAGACATCAATTTTCTATGATCTCCACGTAAAAATGCCAGCAATGAAAACCCTAGGTGAAATAGGGTGGAAACAGAGAGGGAACTATCAAGAATGGGGTTAGGTATAAAATGAATGGGAAACTAGGAAAGTGGTATATAAGAATGGGGTCGGTACAAGGGTGTGTAGGGGGGTTAGGTGATTAGGGTGAAAATTAATTAGTCAATTTAATTAAGACTAATAACACACTTAAATTAGTATTAGGCTAAACTAACGGCCCAGTTAGCCTAGAGGGGCAATAATATCACAGTTTGGGTAACGGTAGGGATAAAGATGGGCTTAATATTTAACGGAGGGTATTCATGCATATCGGCGAATACTACAGGGGCAATTTAGTCCCTTTTCCGATATAACAATATGACAACCACAATTCCATCCTCAAGGAACAAGATGTAGTGGTTGGCATTTAGCTAGATAACCTAAAATGAAACCGAGAATTTATCAATAATTAATTAGGTCCTAAAATCACAAAGTTTCAAAAAAGAAAGTGAATGCGAGTTTTAGAGTGTGAGATAACTAGAACTTGCATAATACTAAATCCTCCGCAATTTATTTATTAGATGTCTCATCATCATCCGCATGAGTTTAAACATCTATATAAGCAATTTAATTCCATGCATATAATAACCCTTCCGAAGAATTTAAGGTTGTTGGGTGTTGTCTAATTGCCAATGAAGTAAAATGAAAATTACAAAATGTCACGATTCAAATTCAAGAGACAATATTGAATTCTACTTCTTTTTTCGTTAAGTTAATGTTGATTCATTTTTTATATAATGCTTACGTTTTAAAATGAAGCATAATATAGCTGCAAAAGTTTAAGTTCAAAAATAATGAATGATCATCACATCTCCAATTCTTCGCTTAATAGCCTTATTAAATTGACCCAGATATTTCAATTTGAAAAGGCAGGAATATGTGAATAATAAAATCTCAATTGTATAATTATCTATTTACAATATCACAATTCATAATATCTCTTTGCCAGATCACTAATTAAAATATTCATCTTATTAATTAGACTGCATCTCAAAGTGTTAGAGTTTTGACCAATTCAAGCCCTTCCTCCAAGAATACTCATCCAAAGTTTATTTATATTCTGAACTGGCAGAAAAATGTTAAATTAACTCAACGTGCTACAGTTACCTCTTTTCTAGAACTTGATGTTAAAAAGAAATATTCCAAAAGAAGATTCCACGAAATATTTAAAATATGAAACAAAAAAAGAAGTTCAAGCCCTCTCTTTTGATTTGACTATTCTATTTTCTCTTGGATCTAGTCTTCCAAACGAACTCTTTAAATATATAAGCTTACGCACCCTCTCTATTATTTCCTTAAAATCTAAACCCAACATTAAAGTCAGTCCAGATTAAACAACATCATCCAATCTCTATATTTTTTTTTCCCCTTAATGTTCAATTCTTGTATTTGTGGAAACTTTCATCATAAAGAAGAAGATGATGATATCGAAACATTAAGCCCTTGTTCAACTCCAAAAAGATCAAACAGAACTTCATTATCAAGAACCAAAGACACCAAATATAATCCTTATGCAGACCGTGGCCTAGACAAATTCTCTGCACTCTTAACCAATCTTGAAGATAAGAAACAAAAGATTTATACCCAAATGGGATCTGATGATATCTCATTCGTTCGTTTCGTTTTCTCGAATTCAGATTCAGTCAAACCTATTGTTGTCAAGTTGAAGGACAAAAACCAAATATCAAGTGACGACACTGATGATGATAAGCAAATGATCAAGAAGAAGTCGGAATTTGTTGATAAGCAGACTACCCATGAGGCCTCAAGTGAAATTCAAGAACGAAAAATGGAATCACAGAGAAGGATATTGAAGAAGAAATTTGTTAGAAATTTGAAGTTGGCAAATTTTAAGAAACCAGCTTATTATTTGCCATTGGCTATAATCTTGATATTGGTTTTTCTAGCTATTTATGGAAAGTCTTTTGCAATATTGTGTACCTCAATTGGATGGTACTTAATTCCCATGATAAGATCAAGCACAAGAAGGCCAAAAAGGAAGAAGGAATATGTGAGAAAGTTGAGTGCAAAAAGAGTTACTATAAATGAAGGACCAACTACAGATAAATTGCTTGCTAGGAAACATGGCCAAAAGAGCAGCTAGTATATATTTTTTTGTGCATTCTTTTTCTTCCACTAGTTTTGATTTTTTTTTTTAATTTTGTGTGAAAATTCTTTTGTTGATTTGTAAATCTTCTATTTGTCGAGTTGGACTGGAAACGCAGCCACTCTTTAACATTTTTTTCCTCATATGTACATTAAAACTACGTTAGTTGCGTTACCAAGCAATGCTGGTCGAACAACATGTAGTAAATTAATTGAATTGTATGTTTTTTGAAAATTCAAGGAAATCAATAGTTTTTGTGTTCGTTTTTCATATTTAATGACTAGGCCAAATTACTGGTTACGTACATTGACACATTAAGAAAAGTTATGTTTTCACATTTCATTACAATGTTTACGGATGACGCTCTTGCCAAATTTAGATCGAAAAAGCAGCCCGCGTGTCTTTAGCTATTTTAAAGAATCATTTTTGTCAAATGTCATGGCATCATTAGTATTACTAAGGGTTAGCTTGGGCAAACCTGAAATCCGATTTTTTTGGATTTTTGGTTTGGATTTTCCGATTACAGATTGAATTTTGGATTTTATTTTTAAAATTTTTGAATTTCGGATTGGATATTGGATTTGGTACTTCGATTTTTTGGATATCCGAAAATTCAAAATTCTGATACTTTATGTTTTGTCCATTATCCATATGTCAATAGTAATAAGTTCAATACTCTATCTATTAGATATTATCTCATGATATATTCGATATTAATTATTAAGTTGTTGTGAGAATACTTTCTATTGGGAGATGGTGTTACTATTTATATTTCGTATCGGCTACATTTATGTCTCTATTGTATTTCTTTTAATAATACTTTAATTATTTAAATACTTCATTTGGATGATTGCGGTGGAATGGGAACTTTTCAGGCAATTTAACATGAATAATTCATTTGGATATTCATTTTTGTAAAAAGAAGAAACATCTCAGCTTATAAGCTCAAAACCGAAAATGTAAAATATTTTATCCGATTAATCCGAAATCGAACTTTAAAAAATCCGATCCAATCCGAACTTATTTGGATTGGATATGAATTGTCATTTCTTCAATCCGATAATCGAAAATCCAAACCGAAATTTTCATATACAATCTGATCTGCCTGAATACCCTGATGGACTGTTATAAACAGCGGAAGCAATCCCAGTAACAAAATCACTTGTAATTTAGATAACTAGTATAAATGGGATTTCAAGGATTACCTCTTGAAGCGTGAATAAAGCTCCTCCATCACATGAGCCTCAAATTCCACAGCAACTCAATGAAATCACCATCATCAACACGATCACGATTTCCGAACGTTCCACGGTCTTCTACTGTGTTACCCAAATAATATCCGAAAATAACAATTTCATGTGGGTGAAGTTTTCTAAGAAAATTGGCTGAAAGTTTCGGCGACCTTGTTCTCCTCATCTTAGTGGAAAACCTTATGTATTTATAGCAGAAGTTTTAAGGGTTAAAACTTTTTTTCAAATCCTGTTAGGATTTTCTTTCCACCAAAAAAAAGATACCTTTATTTCCTATTATTTAGGCACGGCAGGGACCATGGACTTTAATTAACAAGGCTTCTTGTTATGGAATTAATTTTCAATTTTTGAAATTAATATCCACCATAATTAATTACGAATTATTTCACTAAAATTTAGTAATTGCACTCCTTATTCAATTTTGAAACATCCATTAAATCTTATTTAACTCTCATGTTAAGATTTGGATACTAATCAATTAAATTTAAATTACTGACAATTTAATTTATTGATTATTTTCTTTAGACTTTCGCTTACTTATTTCATGTATCGGATACAAAATTCACCGATCGGGTTTACACATAAAAACTTATAATCTTTCATAAAGGTGTATCATCAATCTCGAAACCGAGACATGGATTCCATCAACTAACTATTACTTCGCCAATGTACATTATTATTATCCAATTTATCAGGCATATTGACCCACGAAAGAATCTCGCCTTTTAATAAGTCAAAACAATAATAATATACATAGTTAATAATAACTATATCGAGATTAAAAGTATAAGTACATTTAATGGCCAGAGAGTTTATTTTATTAAGTCAGTATAAAATACTTATCTCTACTTGGTCCGTTCAATACATACAAAATGTACTAGCATAAGAAGTTGGAATTAAACCATTCTCATAATCAAGATAAATTATACTTATTCTTGTGCTATAATCATTCCTGATGATTTGTCCAATTTCATCATTAGATTGTGAACTCAAACTTTATACTTATAAGAACGATAATTTAATCTTTCGTGTATAAGCTAAATATTATACACTAAATCATCATATATAAGCAAAGGACACAGAATGATATATGATCTATTTAAAACTTTATTAAAACTGAATAAATAATTATTTTATAATAAATACTATATCTAAACAAAACCCATGGTTAATAGTGTATATTCCAATAATCTCCCACTTATACTTTTAACCATGACAATCATTAGAATATACTATATCCAAATGCATGGTCAATAGTATTGTAACAGCACAACCCGCTAGTGATATTGACCGTTTTGGGCCTCGGTCCTCACGGGTTTAAAACGCGTCACTATGGTCTAAGGCTTGTTAACTTATATATCTAGCATCCCTCTTGTGTTTTGTCGATGTGGGACTCTGTCTAAAGTTTGGAGTGTTACATACACCCCCTCTTATGGATTCAGCGTCCTCGCTGAGGTTTGCCCCACCGCATGGGATTCTCTTAGACTCAGCACTGAGTTTGACCCCGCCTAACCGGGATTTGCCTAAACTAAGTTGAACTCTGTGATGCGAGACTAAATTGCATAGTTTAGCATGTGATATACCTTACATTTGATGCGCTTTAATGATAAAAATACACTTGTTATGTGCTTAATGGAGTTTATTTTATGTGTAGGTGAATTGGAGATGGAAACGGAGCTAAAGGGATGCAAATACGT